>JANHFO010006203.1:7784-24397 GCA_032468095.1 Pareas carinatus | reverse complement strand
AAAGGAAATTTTGATATAAAGTATAAAATATTTTTTTCTTGATAACTGAAAATTTCACATATTGTAAGCTATAATTTCGTTTATTGTTGTCTAATAAAAACTTTTTTTACAAAAAAAATAATAATAATCTATTTAATAATCAATTGGGGTAAAATAATACTTCCATGATACACAACACAGTAAATTTACTATTTTAGTCTTTTTTTGTATAGTTGTAGTTGTTAGTAGTAGTAATATTTACATTATTTCAAGAGCTTTTGGGTTTTTTAATCAAATTGAAACATGTTCAGGCTTTATTTTTGTTTCTCAGGAGTATTTTTAATGACTCCTGCATTTGTTTACCCCACTTGTTTGCTTTTGCTTGCTGACTTTAAGTAGCACTTGGCCAAATGGGCCTGATGCAGAGTCACTTTGTCAAAGGATTAGCAAAAGCACTGGGTTCCACTAATCACTTCTGCAATTCCAAATGCAGAATCTCTTTAAGAAACATAAAGACCTCCAAAATAAGCTCTGAGAAAGTGATAATAGGTCCATAATTTGGTTCATGTATGGTCATCCTAGTGAAAGGCTTGCAGTAAGCTTCCCCCCACACAGTAATAGGATTAAAGCTGTTAGCCTTTTTGGTAAAATACATTTAGAGGAACATTCAGCAACAACTTTTCCATTATTAAATTTCAAATTAAGTAGGGAAATACTGTCTTTGCAACGTATATAATTATATGTGTTTTTAATTCCTTCATTTTTGCAAAGCAATTCAGTGTTAAAGAAATATTTGAAACTACAGCTATGTTGAACTTTTTCTAATTAATTTTGAAATTGTTGAAAATTATTTTTTAAAAAACAACTGATTAATTAAAATAAGTCTTAGGCAAACAGGTCGAATATCGGAATCTAGTTTTAAATCTTTGCTTGAAATATGAGTAAATCTTGCCAAATGCTTAGACAGCCTTGAACACTGTGTTTATATTGGAAGATAGGTATAAATTCTCT
Organism: Pareas carinatus; assembly: GCA_032468095.1. NCBI lineage: Eukaryota > Metazoa > Chordata > Lepidosauria > Squamata > Pareidae > Pareas > Pareas carinatus. The sequence goes on along the minus strand of JANHFO010006203.1, from coordinate 23,407 downwards.
TAAAGATGCAAAATAAATAAACGAGTCTCTGATATTTTTTAGAGCAGTTCTTCTGACTTAATTAAAGCTGTTGTAAGCAAATAGATAGCAGTTGTGTATCCCTAGCTCTGATTTTCCAGAAGCACAACACTGAAGGTAGTGCATCAAATCAAGGAGTAAAAGTTTGTAGCAGACAATATGCTTTCCCTTCCTGTGTTCCCTACCTTGTTGTTAAGTCTGTGTCTAAATCTAATTATAATTGTCAAAAATAAACAGCAGGAAAAAGCAAGAGAAAGATATTGAAATGTACGTATGAATATATGAGTGGGAAATGGAGAGAGTTCCTTTGTATCCAAATCATGTCTGACAGATTCCTGTGGGATCCTTCTGCACATCCTTTTTTGAGAAGGGAAGCTGGACAAATTTCCCTTGATTCCCCCCCCAACTTCTCAAGCATCACTTGCCTCCTATCACTGAATTATATTGGTCTAGTAAGCCTTTTGGGAAATGGAGCAGTGCAGTTCAGACAGCGTAATTCACTTATTAGTGCTGGCAGTGGACCCAGACAGAATGGAGAATCGGAAAGGGAAGGAAATAAGGAAGGTCTCCAAGGAGAGATTTCTTGAATGGGAAAAGCTTAAGCAACCTCTTCGAACAACCAGCTATCCCTCCAATGCTCACTGTGCAATAGCATAGCAGTGCAATCACAGAGGCACATAATTCAATGATGTGCTGCATTAAAATATTACCTGTAATAAAAATTTTACACAGTTGTAAATAAGTACTTAAAAAGCTATGGTGATTATATTAGCTGTACATATACTGAAATGCGAAATAAGTTCATTGACACATATGAACGATCGTTCTTCTGGTTTTTACACTATATTAAATTCCATGACAGAATCATGCTGAATAGAAAATATATTTCAAATTAAATACTTCAAATTTACATGTACAATTCTCCATATTTCTAGAAACAGTATTTTCCAAATTGGATAGTCAGAGATCTGCGGTTGTAATGAGCACAGAAAACATCACAGTTATGATTTTTCTATAGGTCAGCTCTTAAAATATCCTGCACATTTTTTACCTGAAACGATAGGCTCTCTCGGAGTAAGAGGTAGGCGGCCAACAAATGTAAGCAAATAAATAAAATAAATAAAAAGCAAATCTCTTTGAGTAGAATTGTCTTGCATTATGGCTGTCCCATACTATCTAATTCTTTTGTGTATCCTTCTATTTGTTTAGTTGCGTTTGATATAACCTTTAAAACACTATGCTTTCTGGCAGCAATTCTTTTGATCCTAGATTTTGTTTCCCTCTGTTGGGAGGATTAGAAAGCTGCCTGTTATGATCAAATTGTTAACACAGGAAATGTGAGGTATTAGTCAACTTCCAGGTGAGTGATGGGACTAGGTTGATTCTGTGAAGTCTCTGGTAACTATGCAGCAAAATCTGCCAACTTCTCTTCATCCTATCTTGATTCACAGCTGAGTGCATGTTGTGGCATTTATTCTTTACTGCAAATAGTCTTCCTGTAGTGCTAATCCTGTGCTTTTAGTACAGCCTTTTATTCCTGTGCACTCTAAATTAAAGAGATTTTTTAAAAAAGCTTTTCAGTGATATTTGGTATTGGTGCCCATCAAAAGAGTTGATTTGTCTAATCTGATGAACTCACTTCAGTTCAAGGAAATATGGAAAGGAAGAATATAATCACTAACACTATTCTGTAAATATTACTTAAGAGATTATAGAATGTTATAAAATGGCATTATAAGAGGCTATACAAGTTCAAAACATCATATTTAGATTTATGCAAACAAAACTATCTTGTTATATTCCCTTTCAAGTTGAGCAACATTATGCAAACTACAGAAATAAGTAAGATATATTAAGTCAAGGAATTGAAACATGAAATAAGAAAAAAGAAATCAAGCTTATACTAAATCATTCACTATATTTCTCCATACCTTTCTTTCATGCAAGATTGATATTAGCCTTTCAAGATAATCCAGACAAGAAACATAATCAGGAACATCAGTGCTATCTTTATTATAAAGTCATATTAAATAGAATCTTGCAAGACTAAAAGTATTTCTTACCTCCTACCTTTGTTTTCCCCTATCTGTGGACTCAACTACTTCTTAATAGACTGTTGCTTTGACTGAGCATATTCCTTCTGTCTCCCAAGGTTCTTCCCACTTAACCGTCACAATATAGAAATATAGAATATAGAACAATATCCAGAAATTCCTATAATAGATTATAATGCGGTCACCCAATAATAAAATAACATCCCATATAATGATGTTCTAACATTTCTTCTAAATGGGCCTTCAGCATCAATTCAAATTTCTATTTTAAAAGAAAACTGAATTTTAAAATACCGTAAAGCATTTTCTTAATCATAAAACAAAATTTTGCAAAGAATGCCAATGATTATCTGAAGTCTGTTTAGTCAGATTTCCATCAGGTTTTACTTAGGCCAAAAAGTAAGATGGAAGCACTGGTCATTCTTGTGGATTATATCTGTTGCTAACTGGATGGGGATAGTATATCCCTCATGATTCATTTACATTGTTCTGAGTACATAGAGTAATTCTACCAGATCAGAGATGGTGAATCTATGGCCCATGTGCCGCAGTGGGCATGCAGAGCCCTCTCTGCTGGCACATGAGCCAAGTCACCCCACCATCGCCCCAGAGCTGAGCATGCTCAGGAAGGAGTAGCAGTGCCAGGCAATGACATCCCGGGGCCATGCGCATGCTCAGAAAGAGTAGTGGTGCCAGATGATGACATCACAAGCCACGACTCATTAGTCGTGACTCGTACGGGCATTCCGTGTCTAAAAGGTTAGCCATCACTATTCTAGATAGATAAATAATCTGAAGGTAGGGCAAGTTATCTACTGCTAAAAATTACTTTAAAAATCAGTGTTATGATTTTTAAAGAATTTACAATCTTCATTCTACAGTTCCTTCATTCCTCATGTTAAAAGAAGACAAAAGGTTGGGGGTAATGCCCTTATTTATTTATATTTCCTCTCCCTACAAATAAATTGAAATTTTAAACACGTGACATTATAGGAATATTTTTATTTCAGTGGCAGGTTTGAAAGCACAGAACCAGTCACATAAAAAAGGAGTTGCCATTTCTTATGCAAGAGATTGTTTATTTTTTCTTAAGTATAGAAAAAATATTTGAGTTTTTTTTCCACAACTGAACAGAAAATAAAAAAATTGCTTTGTTGTTCTTCAGTTGCTAAGTCATGTCCGACTCTTTGAAATCCCATGGACCATGGCATGTCAGGCTCCTCCATCCTCCACTTTCTCCCTGAGTTTGCCCAAATTCATGTTCATTGTGTCGATCACTTTCGAACCATCTTATCCTCTGCTGTCCCCTTCTCCTTTTGCCTTCAATCTTTCCCAACATCAGAGTCTGAAGAAATTCAGAAGCTATAGTACAATTCAAAGGTTCAAATACAAGAAACCTATACATTCAAATTTTGTTTTAAGGAGTAAATTATCTTGCCTGAAAATTTCCTGTATGTTACATTGAAGGGACATGTCCTTTTTTTCATAATTTCTAGTCAGATGTAACTCAATATAAAGTATGCTCTGGAAGCCAGATTATTTTTTCTGTGCCTTAGTAAGATGTGTGAAGCTTGCATTCAGTGATTTAAAACTATAAATGTAGATTCTCAGTGAGTAATTAAATTAAATTTATATGAATAATAAATAACTATGGAATATGTGTTTGCATTGATTTGAGATTTCCTTGTGCACCTAAAATGTGGCAGTACAGAATTTTGAACCATGTAGTATATACAAATGCACACATTTAAGATTAATGTCATGTGCTTTTCTCAGTGATTTGCTACAGTAATCTTTTTAGTTAAATTGTTTTAAATGTGCAGGAATAATATTTTTATTTTATGTATTTATATAATGCGTAAATAGCAGGTAATTTATTATATAAAATATTTAAACTGCAAAGAGAGAAGACAGTGAAATATAATAGAATTGGGCAACAGACAAGTTCTAGCAAAAAAAAGTTATATGAAGTCCCAAAATAAGAAAATTCTGTTTCCAAAGCATGGGTATTTTAAAGGATAGTTTTGTTGTGATTGTTGTTTTAAATGAGACATGCCTAGTCATCATATAGCAATCTTGTAGTTGGTAAAAATGATTTTGCTATAGTACAAAAGACAGGGTTTGGTTTCAAAGAACATCGGGGATGGAGAGGTAGGGAATAGAGTAATCCTTCCAAACCACGTTTGCTGACAGATAAAAGAATTCTCACTCTCACGGGAAACCCATATTATAGGAGGTGGGAGGTAAAATTGGAGTAGAGTTATAAGGGAAAGTTTATGAATTTGGCACCACTTTTCTTCACTGCATGAGAATTGTGAACACCTGAAATGACTATTTGATCATGTAATTTATACGGTTAGTATAACTGATGTTTTATTTCTGATCTTTGAATGGTAACGCTTATTGCAGGTCTGGAACACTTTATCTTAATGTCAGTTTATATAAAGCACCTACTAATGAAAGAAGAAATCCAGGTTTGACCATTGGCATTTAAAATTAGCAATTCAATGTAGCCTCAGCAGTTTCTTTACTAATACTCCCTCAGAGTAAAGTGCAACATTATGCTAAGCAAAAAGTGTGTGAATCATATTTTTGCTCTTTAACATTTAGTAATGTATGAACCTGACAAGGTTTCATAGTATTTCACAGACATACTATTCACTGTTCTGATTATCCATATCACAAGGGTAATGATCCAAAAACTTCCATAACCTTGCTGCAATTGTCATGCCACAGATCTATTTAAAATGTTACGGTTGAGTTGATGTATTATATTATGGATTAAAAAGAAGTTGATTGCATGATATTTTTATATGCAATTTGGTGTACTGTATTTTTTTGTAAATCATCAAGAGTTATTTTTTATTGTAGCAGCATGCAAATATGTTTAATCAATAAGCAAATAATCACACCAGATTTTTTATTTGCACTTTATGATTATAATTAATCTCAGACTAATTAATGTTTCTGGATTGTTGAGGTCACAACTCCCAGGATTTCTAACCAGCATACCTAAATACAATGTCAATGATCTCTAGTTTATATAGAAGATTTGATTCATATTGGAGGCAATCTGGAATCTCCAGTTCAGTGTTGCCTCAAACAACTCAAGTCCTTGAAGTTCAGAAGCACCCAGTTAGAACTAATTCACACAATCAAAAAGGAATTTGAAGAATGGTGAGCAGATGTATTAGGAACTTGATGTTCAAAGCTTAATGTCATTCTCACAACTCAACTTATGTGGAATGTACCAGTTATTAAGCTGCTGAAAGTGGAGACCTATTATCGCAATTCTTTTGACTTATGAATTATCACAGTTCTTTTGACCTGTGCTAAATATTGGAAAATGATAGTGATCACAATGCAACAAAGACATTTTTTGCATGAACATAAGGCATATGTTCATGTCTTATGTTCATGCAAATAAGGAAGAGACTGCAATTTAACCTCTTTACGCAAGCTTTTTTAGTAAATTATTTTTCCATATATTGGTTAGATTCCAGAACCATTAGGACATTCATTTTTAGTAGATATTAATCTGAAGTGTAAAAACTGGAGCTGTAATTCAGTACACATGATAATCTCTGTGTAGGACCATCTTCATATTAAATTATCTTGAATGGTAATTCACTTTTTCATAGTGATAACATTTCTTTCCCAAGGAACTATAAGATGATTGCTGAGGGAAGACCAACTGCATTCATTTTCTTTTGCCTATTTTTCATGGTAATTTGTCTAGTGGTCTCAAAATCTTAGCAGTATAGAGAAAAACAGTGAAGCCCATTAGTTCACCTTATTTATCAAGGGATGATAATTATCCTCTTCCCCCTCTTTATCTTTATTTTTATGTGTCTTGAAAAAGTTGGGGTTTTTAATGTTTAGAAAAGTACATAGAATAAAACTTTTGCTTCAGAGAATGATATATTGAAGATGTTCATCTTTTTAGGAAGTCCACTGAAAAAAAAGTTGATTTCTGTGAATCTTTCTGTATATGCTATCTTTATGTGCTACTTTTATTTCAACCAGTCTAATTATCAATAACCTAAATTAAAGATGAGTGTCCAAAAATCAAGATATGAGAATCAAAAGGTACCTGGGAAATTAAGTAAATTCAAAATACTATTCTTTATTCAGAAAACATACTTTCTTGGCAGAGTTCCTTATTAATGCTTTCAGCAGAATCATCTGCCTTTTGACTGCCTGATATAGAAAGGCGCCATATCAACATTCTAATTCAATTCAGGATTTGACAGAGCCCAAGGGAAAGAATGCGTCAGTTTTAAGGAATCCCCTTCACACCCTACAAATCTTGGAAATCTTAACACATATAATATCTTGTATATCTTTAAGAATCAAATGTTCTCAAGATCAACTTTCCAGACTTTTTTAAAAATTGTATCTGTGTGTGTCTATGTGCATATTCATAACTCCTATAGAGCTTTTAAGAGGAACCAGTTAGGATTTGATTTAAAATTCAGACTGGCTGATATGACATGTCAGTCAACAAAATGAAATTGAATTAGCTGTAGATGATTAGCTAGGTGCAAAAAGGTAGAGCTGAATGATGATAAAGAATTGTTCTCATGATAGTTGGAACATTAAAATGTGTAAATTAACATAATTTCATTTATTGTACTTTTTTCCTTATTCACTAAGATATTGAGTAACATTCTTGACTTTACCAACTGTTTTTAGAAATTATACTTTTCTTAAAAAACAGGTTAGATTCAACGTTTTTCATTATGAGACAGGATTCAAGGAGTTATTAAGACAAGCTTACTAACTAATAGAGTGCTTTAAGGAAAACAAAATCTCAGGTTCATCATTAAACTGGATTTTGCATTATCTATACGCTGTGGAATCATAGTATTTTTTTAAAAAAACTTTATTTTTCTTTAAAGTGCAGGGTCCGCTTTTTCCCAGATCAACTATTCAGAGTAGTAAAATAGTATATGAACATTAATATGTTTGTTGATTTGTTTTATAATGAAACAAATCAACAAACATGTTAATATTCATGTACCATTTTACTATTTTAAATATTGATCTGGAAAAAAAGTGGTAGTATATTTTGATAAGCATTCTTAGCATGGAGATGAGCAGAATATATATCATGATTATTGTGATGTTGACTGCTGTTCTAATTATGCCCGAATTTTTTTTCATGAAAATAATACATGTTTTTAAAAAGTAATTTCATTTTCTTCTATTTCATTTCTGATGAAATTATGACTTGGATATTACAAGGAGCTGTATACATCTGCTTATTTGGATTCTCCTCCCATTGTACCTGTACCATATAAACTTGTGAATATGAAACTTAGGGTCAAATTTATGTTCGGTATTAATTTTTCTTGTTTGGGCACTTTCCTCATTTTAATAAATCTTAAGAATATGAAAGGGAAAAAATTACATGGTTGCAATCATGTATATTACATGGTATTGACTGTACACCTTTGTCAGATGTGCACTTGGTACAAATCCACCCATGGTGATCTCTCTTGATGTTCTCTTATGCCACTTTATTCATTAAGAAGCAAAAAAACATGGAGTAGGGTTTTTACTTAATTGACCCAAGAATACAGTTATAAGTAGTAAGAAAATCAAAACAGGATTTATTTTCATATTTACATATTGTGGTAGTGAGCCTCATATTGTCATTCCTTCTAGTTTTACAATATGCAAGCTATATTTTGATTCTAATGAGAACATTTCTTAAATTCTAAGAAACAGTCTTTGCTTAACTTGCCTATTTTTCCCAAAAGAAACTCAACAGATTAATTCTCTGTATATGTTTGGATTACTGCTGTTTTTAACCAGTTGATATCCTAAAACCAACAATCGGCTCACATTGCCAGTAAAGAAGAGCAACAAGACAAAATCATCTGGAGACATTTTTGAAATTCTGTCCTATTTAAAGAGTATCAATTTTAGCAGTCTCATGTATAACATTCTTCAAAGACTGGTAGGAAAGAAAGACATCTGAATTGATTATTGTATCAACAAAGTATTAAATTAAGTAGTCTAGTAGTGAATTACTCATTCCTTGCAAATTATAAGACTATCGTATGCCAAATAGAAACATTTGAGCCCCAAGTCATTTTCTTCTGAGTTTTACTTCTACATTTCAGTGGGGAATAAAATCTGTAAGTATCTACAGGGAGTACATACAACAAAGTCAATAGGGAAGCCATGTCCATGTGATGGAAGCTCTTCTTGGTTTTCATGTGCATCACATATGCAGTACACATAAAAAAGGGCACAGCTATGATCACACTGTCCTGATCACCATATTAACTTTTTTTTATTTTATGAGAGCATTGCCCTGAAAAGTATTACAAATTACAAATATTGTTACAAGCCAGGGGCTTGCTGTGACAGCAGTTAAGTAAACAATGCTAGCACATGCAAGAGCCTAACTATGTTCAAAGAATACATATAATTAAAAAGAATTTAGGAGATTAAGAGCTGTTGCTATAAAATTTTAGGGTTATTTATTTTATTTTATTTATTATTTAAACTTCTATACCGCCCCTCTCCCGAGGGACTCGGGGTGGTGTACAGCCAGAGATAAAAGCACAAACATACAATAATTAAAAACCCTTTAAAAGAATTAAACATACTAGCCTGACTAAAAATTTACATATAAAATTTAAAATTTAAGATCAAATTAAAATACAAGATATAAAAGAGGGATCAGGACAGCCCGGCTTGGGAAAATAAAAATGTCTTTAGAGCCCGACGGAAGACCAGGAGATCCGTGATTATTTTATAATGGAGTCATTCTTGTATGTTCATAACTTTCTTCCACCTTTGTAGAAAAGTCACATCTCAATAGCAAAGCCCAATATTTTAATGAAAAAAGTCCAAATTTGATCAAAACTGGTAGTTAAAGAGAGCTCTGTCTCATACTTTAAAGTAGAATTATTGCTATTCAGGAAAGACAACTAAGGGTAAAATCGCCAAACATTATAAGCACGTTTCTGTCAACAATATCTTCCAATTAATTTTACAGAATTATATATGCCCATGTCATTAATTAACTGGTATTGCATTCTATTCTATTAAATATTTTAAACGTTTCTGCTTAATACCTTACACTTACTGCAGGGAGAATCATGATAAAGAAATGCCAGTCTATTAAAAAACAAACTGTCTATTAAAAAAAGAAATTTAAACCTTTCCAGCTCTGTTTTCTTTGTCCTGAGGTTTTTATAATTTACGGTTAAAGTGCTGTTTGAGCAATCTCTCTGGCTCAGTAAGCAGACCAAATGTATTGTTAAATGCAGAATGTACACTTCTCCAATGAACTTTGGAGATGGATGTTTATAAATTATGAAGAGAAAGGAAGGAATTAAGTAGCTGTGGATTCCAAGAACATTGGCAAAGATTGTTCCATACCACAAAAATTGGAGCCCAACAACTAATAAGATTCACAATTAGTTGAGCTGTCAGATTATTATTGTAGTTATATATACACTCAACTGACTAGCAGAAATTTCCTAGGCTATTCTCTAATATCACAGTTGGATAATTAGCGTGTATGTCTTCATAGAGTGACTTGTGATTACACTCTTCAAAATTATTATTTATGATATTTGGCAAACTGAATATAGAGTTGGTCCATTAATACAAGGTAGCTACACAACCTAACTATTATTGTTCAACCTCTCTTTTCTTTAGATAATGATCAAGAGGAGCTATGTTCTATTGGTAGACACAATAAATATTTTTATCTGTCAGCTAGCTGGTTGCAAAACAGTGGAACAATGTTTTCAAATATTCAAGAAGACTTTGGAAACAAATTGTGTTTTGGTTGGTAACTGCAGTCCAATGCAGGCTAGAGTCAGTCAAAGTGCTGGAGGAAGATGCCAGGAAGAAGGTTGCCAGCTATCTGTTCACAGAGATGACCCCCCACATCGGACAATGTTCAGGGATGAGCTTTTCCATTCTGCTTCAGCAGAAGACGAGCCCTTGTAGAAAGAGGGTTAGCTTGAGACCTTCAATGAGCTATCTCTCAAAGTTAGAAGAGACAAAAGGTGCCATGAGGAACCAGGACAATAGAAACAGGTCTGGCTAGAAAAACTGGATCTATCTAAAACCTATCGCTACCTAAGTACAGATTTCCTATATTTTCTGCATTTGCAGCCAAGATCTTCTCTGTTGTGATTGTTTTGGAAGATTTCCATCAATCCGTTTTTGGGTTTGCCAGTCAGTTATTTCCTAGTCTGTTTTCCAGGCTCTTCAGTAAGTTATGTGCCAGGCTGTTGGAACTTTTGACTCTATGCTGAGAGTAGGGATTTTTGAATATGTAGGTTTTAGGGTGGTATTTTGTTGGCCTCAGGATTGAGGGGATTGGCCTAATTGGATGACTGTTGAATGAAGATTACAGTAAATTGTTGTTTTTTAAATCAGGTAAAGCTCTATTGCCCTTGCTATTTTCTTCTGTTGTCCTGCTATGCTAATGCTCTGCAATTGGAGCAAGAGACATTGCTGTCTGTAGTTGGGTTGTAATAAATATAGCACTCTACATGGGGCTTCTCTCAAAGACCATGCAGAAGTTGCAATTAATCCAAAATGCAGCAGGATGGGTGCACTGCAGGATAGCTATTTACCACCTCTACTACATAAACTGTGTGGGTAACTAGTAAAATTTCAGGTGCAATACAAATTACTAGTTTTAATACATAAATCTCTTTCAAGCTTAGGGCCTGGCTATAGGAAGACCACTTTTCTTCCATTGTTTGTGCCTGTCAGATAAGATCTCCAAGAATGGAAATGCTGCACGCCTCATCTTTAAAACAGTATGAATTTATAGAACCAGGTTGCATGCCTATCTGTGATGGCTCCTGCTCTCTTGAAATGCATGCTTCCAGAGAGTCAAGTTGCCCCAGCTCTGATGTTCTTTAAACAGGCCTTGAAAACCTTTCCTCTGGCACTGGGATAAATAGTGTATTCCCTAGGTAGAAGTCTTCAGTGTTTCAATCCATAGGATTCCATTTCCTTTAAGTTTTATATTGTTTTGTATTGCATCATGTATAGTTTTTAGCTGCGTACAATCCAGAGTTATTATGCATTGGGTCTCCTGTAATTGTGACTGAATAATTAAGATAGATAAATAAGAATGTATATAAACAATGCTTTATAAATAACCACAGCGTGAGGCAAGATAGTGCAAGATAACAGCACTGTGTATTAAGAATATCTAAGACTAATAATCTTACACACACAAAAAGCATAGATTTTTTTTTATACTATACTAAGAAAAAAACTTATTGAATTTACTAAAAAAAATTACAAAAAAATTAAGTCATCCATTATGTCAGAAGAGTGTAAAAAAGAAGCCTTGAGTTTAAATATGTGAGACTATTAAACTGTTTTATATATTTACATTAGCAGCGACAGTAAACTGTGTATAACTTCATCCTGATCTACAGTAAAAATTCTACAGTAGTTGTGCCACGTCTAAGAATGTTCAGTCAAGTCAGTCATAAGTGTGAATTGAATCTAATCCATATGTTTAGTACCTAAATATTACTATAATTTGGAATAAAATTCACACAAGTATCATCATATGTTTAAAGCAATCAATATTTATCAGTGCAAATGTTTTTTGGCTATGTACACTGGCAAAGATTGTTCCACACAGCATTTGGAATTCATCAAGACCTGGATTCTTTATGCATGGAAGATGGCCAAATTACTTACAATGAAACATTGAAAGGACAAATCTATACACTATTTGTGAAAGTACTGATGGCTATCAATATTTACACTAGTATTATATTGACAGAGGGGGAAAGGAAAAGAATTTTCAGTCAATCTGTTCTATTTTTTAATTAGTTGATGACAAGTTTCAGAGTATATTTCTAGTTGTTATTTTTTTTAATAAAGTACTTTTTTAAAAATCTGTTCAGATAAGTCACATATAAATAAATAAAAGCATGCAAGTCCAGCTCTCTTTGAACCTTCTTGGTCTGGAGGTTTCTATCCAAAATATGATGTTGCTACCACAAACAATAAGGTCATTGTTTAACATCTAATACATGGCTAGAAATGGCCATTGGAACCTCCCTTCATTTTCCAGTGAGTCTCTCCTGTTAAATAGATCACTTGTAACTGCCTGCAATGGTCCTAGTCTGGGCTGAAGGGCAAACACGGAACTAGATGCTCCGTCCCTGTAATCAGGGTAAAACCAAGGGAATATCAAACTCATATGAGTCTGATACTCCCTTGTCAAAGCCAGCAAAGTGTAAACCTGTGGTATAGTGGCTAAGGTGATATCCAAGCAAGTAAATCAGCCCAGATTCAAATCTCAGTTTGGTCTCTCAACTGGGTCTAGGGTTTGGCTCACTGATGACAGTAAATAAGCTAGAAATGGCCATTCAAGTCTCCCTCCTTTTTCTGGTGAATCTTTCCTGTTAAATCTAATATATCATTTAACTATCATCATGTCTTTTATAACAAACTAACTCTATTTCTAAAATTCTATTATTTTCCTAAACTCACAAGGCAAGGAAAAATTTTTTAATGTTACATCCCCTAAATTCCTAAACCATCCCATGCCATTCTGTACCATATGAGTAGGCTTAAAAATAATGTACAGGTACTATTTATTGCTATGTCCTAATTAAAATTATATAGCTTGAGTAATATATGGATATTATTGTTAAGTCACATAGCTTAGCGTCAAGCAGAATAAATATATCATAAACAGTTCTTACATTTTCTTCAAAATGGTATGTTCCAAAACTTTTCAGTACCAGTGTATGATGGGGAAGCCTACAAAAAATATGAGCAGGGCCTACCATCATACATGCTGATTATAAACAGTTATAGAAGACTAAAGAAGATAACATTCATTGTTGAAGTGTCAGAAATTCTAATTTCCAAGCTTTAAGTATAATAATTATAGTTATTTCTATGGAAATTGCACACAAAAAAGATATAATAGAAAGATTGTTAAGTGGTTTTAATTCCAGGTTTGGAACTTGTTGTGTTCTCCACATGACTAATATGCATGAACTCAAAAATATAACCATGGTTTAGTGAATCTAAGGGCTGAGTTGCTAAGCCAAATTCAACAAAAGGTACTGTGACTTACAGCAATATGGATATATATATGAAAACCATTTTTAATAACAATATACTCTTCACTGCTCAGCTCTGAAGCAGCTCTAGTTTTATGAACATTCTTGATGAGCAAAAATCTTTGCTTTTGAAAATGTAATATTCAACCTTACAATTTTGATGATGCTATACAAAAACACAAAATGCACTGTGACCTTTAATATATTCTCTCACTAATCTAAAGAAAATGCCCATTCTTCCCAAATTCTTTCTCTAATTTGTTTTTCAAACCAAGACCTAGTGAACACTAGGAATAGATGGGTGAATGGAGAAACAATAGATAGCCCCAATACACAATGCAATAAAAAAAATCTGCACCTACCGTAGATTGCCATTCACAATGTATCTTTGTTTAAGGGAATTTTAGATTTCAGTAGGATTTTGATGTCTACTCACAGTTACCAACTCTCGGCTTTTTTCCCCACATAACCTCAAGGGTTATCCAACCTTTACAGTTGGGAATGCTGCCATACTACTGAAGCTTATTGCAGCCTGAACTAGGATAATATTATAATTGCCCTGACTTTGTTAATATAAATTTAAAATGATATTTTCTGATTGGCAGTTGTAGCTATTAATTATAGTTCATGTCGTCAGTCATACTATAGTAAAAGCCTCTATAACTATATAACATCTATAACTATTTCCAACATGTACAGTTTAGGAAATATGTCAGTTAATTATGCCTATTAACATATACAAATGCTTTTGCAGTCACCATATTATCAGACAATATTAGGCTAAACTCACCAGCAGCCCACGAAATATAAATACAAATATGAAGAAAAAATAGCTTGATAATATTTGTCATTGACAGTGTCTTTATAGCAATAGACACCATCAAAGCACAAAATCACCATTCAGAATGAAATATACTCTAACAACCTTTTCCAAATAATAAAAATATATGGTTTACAGATGGATAACTGTGGAAAATGTGCAGACTCAGAGCTATAATGCAAATTTAAAATTAAATATTTTTAATGGGGGGAAAATCTTTTCAGTCTTTCCTAAAATCATATTTAAGAACTTTTCTTTACTTGAAAAGAAAAAAAAGTGACCTATATAAGAGATTTATTAAAAAATAGCCTTCAAAATATTACAAGGTCAAATGAAAATGCACAAGGAACAAAGGATTCACTTTGTAGAACAAATTCCAATCAAATACATCCTTCACTTTCAAAAAAAGAATATGAATTCAACAATCAGTACTTGTCAATTTAAATGCACAGTCTAATCTGGATGAGCACAGTCTGTCTGATGTAAATGATAAATTGCCACTTTTCAATAGCTGCCAACTGCCTGCATATTTAAAAGTCACTGTGGCTGAGTCTGTGCTAAAAGAACTAAGCAAAAGAGGCAAGTAGCTTCCATGGGAAGAAGGCGGAAGAGAAGATAAAGCTAGCAGCACACAAATATTACTGTATATTAGATGGTGGCTAAAAGTAACCTGGATACCCCTGGACAGCAGATTCATGAAATAACAATACCTATTTAATGTCATAAGAGGACAAAATAGCACAAAAACTTCTGACAAATTGCTTCCTTCCACAAAAAGACTCAGAAGGATAGCCAGTCAGTACTGTTTACCAATAATACTGGGGGAGAAACCTCCGATTACCTGATTGATTGATTGATTGATTGTCATGTAATCAAATTCCTTTCAATTCCAGCAAATACATGTAGTGGTGCAGTGGTTAGAATGCAGTATTGCATGCCAATTCTGCTGACTGCCAGCAGTTTGATCCTGACCAGCTCAAGGCTCACTCAGCCTTCCAGTCTTCTGAGGTCATTAAAATGAGGATCCAGATTGTTGAATGACAATATGCTGACTCTATAAACCAGTTAGAGACAGCTGTAAAGCAATGTTAAGCGGTATACAGCTAGTCCTCAACTTACAACAGTTCACAGTGACCATTTGAAGTTACAATGGCACTGGGAAAAAGTGAATTATGACCATTTTTTTACACTTATGATCATTTCAGCATCCCCATTTGGATGCCTGACAACTGATTCACATTTATGATAGCTGCCGTATCCCGGGGTCATACAACCTTCTGACAAGCAAAGTCAATGGGAAGCCAGGGTCACTTAACAACCGTGTTACTAATTTAAGAACTGCGATGATTCACTTAACAAATGTGATAAAAAAAGGCATAAAATGGGGCAAACTCACTTAACAAATTTCTCACTTGGCAATATAAATTTTGGGATCGATTGGAGTCGTAAGTTGAGGACCCGCATAAGTCCAACTGCTTTTGCTATTTTCTCCATGGCAATCTTTTCCTCAGCTGGTCTTTCATGTCTCCCAACAATGTACTTATGTACCAATATGACTGAGTCTTGCTGCTGATCAATCTCTTCTTCTTTTCCTTTCCTTTCTCAACATTAGATCTTTCTCTAGAGAGCATTTTTCCAGAA
>JANHFO010006200.1:0-11468 GCA_032468095.1 Pareas carinatus | reverse complement strand
TTCCTTCCTTCCTTCCTTCCTTCCTTCATTCCTTCCTTCCTTCCTTCCTTCCTTCCTTCCTTCTTTCCTTTCTTTCCGATCTCACCTTTATTATTTTTATAAATAACCTAAGGCAGCAAACATACTTAATGCCACTTTCTCCATCTATTTTCCACATAATCCATACAGATATATTCTGCTTTTGTCCTCAAGTATCCCCATGGTATTTTCATCTGCCATCTTCAGTATGTCTGAATAGGGCAATAATTTACATAGCCAATATCCATGCTATGAATCTGCTTTAGGAACACTGGTAAACATTGCTTCCACTCCTGGTTTATCCAATGGAGATCCTGATTCCTCATGCACTTTGACTGCTAACCCTTCTCTTCATGGAAGCAGCTGAGAGAGGGAGAATGGGGAGAATGAACTGGACAAATTTATCCCCCATTGAGATAGTTTGTGTCCCCAAAAGACCTGTGTTGTAGGGCTTATTCTTCATTATTTAAAAAAATGATGGGTTTTCCCAGGCAATCTCTTCATGGTTGTGCAGATGGTGCATGGATACATGTACTCCTTGATATCCCTTTTCATGCCAGGCCACCAGAATTGTCTCTTAATCAAATGGAGGGTCTTAACAAATTCAAAATGTCTGGCTTGTTTACCATCATGGGCCCTCTGAATCACGAAAAGTCTTTGTCCATCAGGGATCTAAACCTTGCTATCTTTCCAAGCTAGGTCTTGACAAATCATAAAACTTCCCTGATGAGCCCTGGTACCACACGTCAGTAGCCATAGGGGTTTTGAAATTTGTTTTGATTTTATCAAAGTCCAAAAGTTTCATTCTTTTCCTATGTGGTACCATGTGGAGTGGCGCAACTAATTCCTTGGATGGAATAATAGAACCAACCATCTCCTCCCTAGTGCTCTGGTATTGAGGCATTCTTGAGATAGCATCTGCTAAGAAATTCTTTCCACCCGGGAGGTATTTCAATATGAAGTTAAACCTGTTAAAATCAAGGACCCACCTGACTTGCTTGGGTGACAGTCATCTTTTTGTGTTTAGGACCCCTAGATTTTTATGATCTGTCCACACCTCAAAAGGGACTTTGCTTCCCTTTAAGAAATGTCTCCAAGTGAGGCGAGCCCACCTAACAGTGAAAGTCTCCTTCTCTCATATCGGCCACTGTCTTTCAGGTGTCTGTGAACCTTTTTGAGGGTATACGTGCAGGTTTGCAGGTTCCCATCTCTATTCTTTTGCAAGAGGACCGCCCCTGCAGCAACATCACTGGCATCAGCTTATATGACAAAGGGCTGCTCCATATCGGGATGTTTCAAGACTGGTTCAGCAGCAAACAATTGTTTCAATTTTTCAAACGCAACTTGGCACGCTAGAGTCCACACTAGGGTTTGACTTGGTCTCAGTGTGACCCCCTTTCCTGTTTTTAGGAGATTGGTGATCGGGAGTGCTATCTGTGCAAAAGTGAAAATGAACTGCCTATAGAAATTGTCAAAACCCAGAAAGCTTTGCAATTGTTTCCTAGTGTTTGGCACCTCCCAGTCTAGGATGGTCCAAACTTTATTTGGATCCATCTCAATACCATGCTCTGAGATTCTATACCCCAGGTAGCCATTTTTTGTTTTATGAAATTCACATTGTGATAGTTTGCAGTACAACTGAACCTTAAGCAATGTGGTTAACACTGTTTTTACTAATTGAACGTGTTCATCCAGTGATTCCGAGTAGATGAGGATGTCGTCCACGTAGACCAAAACTCCCTTGTAGAGATGCTCATGTAGCACTTTGTTAATCAATTGCATGAACACTGCTGGTGCCCCCTTCAGGCCAAAGGGCATCACCTTAAATTGAAAACACTCCAGGGGACAATAGAAAGTGGTCTTCCATTCATCAACCCGTTTCACTCTGACCCTGTAGTATGCCTCCCTCAAGTCCAGTTTGGTAAATATTTTGCCCTTCACCAAATAACCCAACATGTCTTTCATAAGGGGTAAAGGATACATATTCTCCACAGAGATGACATTGAGGTTCTTGAAATCCACACGCATATAGCGTGTTCTGCCATCTTTTTTATCCACAAAGAGCACGAGAGCGGCCATCTTTGATTTTGACAGTTCAATAAAACCTCGAGCCAGGTTAGTATTCAAAAAGTCCCTCTTCTCCTCCATCTGTCTGGGTGACATTGAGTACACCCTGGGTTATGGGTATTTAGCTCCAGAGACAAGTTTAATAGCACAGTCCATCAGACAGTGAGGAGGGAGATGGTTTGATTCTTGTTCACTGAAAACCTCCAATAAATTAGAGTAGACCACTGGGACCTTCCCCTTTTCATCGGGTTGTGTGTTAGCACTCAGCACAGTCTCCCATTTTCTCACTGGTATATCTGGGTTGGGAACTGGTTCAGGGGCGACTGCATCCCTGGTGGCAGTCACTGTCCGCTGGGGCCACTGGAATACAGATATCTTTGGACCAAACTACTAGGGGGTCCCACTTCTTGAACCAAGACAATTCTAATATCATGTTGTCCTGAAGGCCGGGGACCACTATAAAGCACAAAGTCTCTTTGTGGGGCCCATAAGACATAATAAGAGGTTCTGTCAAAAGTGTAGCTGGTCTCTCCCCTGTTAAAGTCCTGTACACCTGTTCAAAAGGCATTGGCATTTAATATAGCAACATGTACTCCTGAGATCCAATAGGGCCCGCACTTGCCATTCCTCCCTGAGGAAAGGATCATAATGTCAACTGTAACATAAATTGGGGACACGGGACCACTCACCATTGGGTCGTCACCGCCCTTGGTGTCACTGTCATGTAGGGTTACCCTTAACTTTGTGGGTGCCAGTGGCATCCTGGCCTGAGTAGGGCGTAGAGCCTGCTAACGGTTGGGCTGCCTTGACCCCCTCCAATTTTTCTTGATCAGTGGCTTTCTCACTTTCAGAGGAGAGCATGGATGTGTTGGTGGTCGATCCCAGATTTTTGGATACTCTGTAGCAAAATGACCCCAACTTCCACACCAGAAGCAACTGAAGTTGTCATAATAATAATAATAATAATAATAAAATTTTATTTATACCCCGCCCCTTCTCCCGAAGGACTCAGGGCGGCTTACAGGCATATAAAAAAACATACATAATGACACAAAACATTAAAAAAATCACTAAAAATATTAAATCGAGCCTGTTTAATACTTTAAAAAGGGGGAGTGATAAAAGTAGTTTCCAATTAATTTTAATGGATTCCTTGCTCATGATCTGCATTGCAAAACCCTCTCCCCCGATAAAACTCTAGAGGGGCAGGGCGTCCCTCAGTTGGCCTCTCGGGACTTTCTCCTCAGTCAGGTTTGGGGTTTCTGTACTTTAGAAGCTGTAGCTCAATCTCTGCTATCGACCGGAATCAACCTCGTAGGGTGTTTGGGATTCTTCTCAAAAAACAACAGTCCATATAATATTCCGATTTATTCCAGATTGGAACCGGTCAATCAGCATACGCTCTGACCAATTCATGAGTGGCCAGTCTGACCATATGCTCTGACCAATCCATGAGTGGCCAGTCTTTGAAACCTTTGGATGTATTCCTAGATTGATCCCTTTCCTTGCTTCAAGGAGTGGAGTTCAATATCAGCCCTCATTGCTCCCAACGGATCCTCAAACCTAATATTAAGGGCTTCCACGAAGGGCCCAAACCATTCCAATCCCAGCAAAGTTGGCATCTGTCCCCCCACAATAGTTAGCTGAAGGTCTCCCTTGAAGTCTTTATAGGCCACCAGAACCACTGCTCTGCCCAAAACTGGAATTTTATTTCCCTGGTAGTCTTTCAATTGTAATGTGTGATCTGGTTCCTGCTGAAACTAGGGTGGATCTGCTTAATCTGGGACCATGAAATCATGGTGATTCGTGAACCTGAGTCCATTTTCATCTTCCATTTTTTATTGAAGATTTTGAGTTCAGCTTGAATTTTGTTGGTTTGTTATGCTTGGGTAGTGCCTGTATGGATTTTAAAAGTTTCAGAGATGTTTGGTATATATATATATATGTTTTCGTAGATTTTCATGGGTATGTAGGTCTAGGTGTTTTCCCTAAAATTTCCCTAAAATTGATCCTACAACTTGAAACACCTGATTCCTAATATAATAAACAATAACAAAAAAATGACAAATGTATTCTTAAACAGCAGAATGACTGTCTCTGTAATATTGGCAGTACATCTGTACTTAATCCACTCTTTCAACCATTCCATTTGACCAGGTATTCAGGTAACTCTCTCCTCTGTTACAGTAGAAGACAAGTTCTAGAAGGGACCAGGATGTCTTAAGAACTACAAAACTAGATTTTGCCACTACCAGTGTTTTATTATGTCTTCCAACACAAACAGCATTTTACATTCTGGCTTCAGTGAATGGAAAAAAGCATTCCTGCAATTGGCCAGCAAACTGTGGGCCTACCGCAGATGCTTGAGGCAAAGCTTTCAGAGGTGCTGTGTGGGAATACACATACTGGGAATACACATATTGGGAATGGAGCAGAGCAGCTAGAGGCAATATGTTTGAGGCTTGTAAACTTCAGATAACTAGTTTGGAGAGATAGCTGCAGATGGGTGGAGGAAGGCAACAGTAGCAGATTTACAGAAGCAGGAGAAAAAAAGCATGTATGAACAACTAACTGCTGTGGAGGTGAAATTGGAGCAGACAGTTTGTAATCCAATTTCCATACAATAAATTTAAAAGAACCAAAGGACAAGACAGAGCATGCTGACTGAGTTCAGACAAAGCACAGAACAAGGACAGAATAAGGCCAGCTGCAAATGCTGTTTCCAGCAATGAAAAAAAGAGGTAAAGGAGTCTCTGTAGCTTTTACTCTGTGTGTCATTGTTGACTATAGAAGTGGTGCTCATCTCTGTTTCAAGCCCATTGAGTCAGCACTGTCCGAAAACATTTCCATGGTCATGTGTCCAGCGTGATATTCACAGAGCACTATTACCTTCCCACTGAAGTGGTACCACCCCAGCAATGAAAGGCAGTTTAAAGCTTCTTTCCATTTAGAAGACACAAGTGAAGCTTTGCCTGCTCAGCAGTTGGTAATAAGGAGACCTTGAGCTTGCTTGCAGAGTCAACATCTTGCCTTCTACTTTGCAGAAGTCTTAGGCTGAAGAGCTTTGCATTGCTTCTTGGAGCTTGAAACATAGCATGAAACCACATTTCTATCTCTTTGAACAACTCCATCCCAAGCTTTCAGTGTTAGAATGAGACCCAACATTTCTCTTCATCTGGAGCAAATGTTTTCAACCAGCATCAGAGGAGACATAGGACATCAGAAATGGATGGTGTGAGGTCAGGATTAAACTCTCTGAAGACTGTTCCAGAGAGCATCAAGGCAGTCCCATAATGACCCAAATATGTGAAGGGGAATTGTATGAGTTGAGAGCAAGGAGAAAAGCCGGGAAGTTGTGCTTCAGTTGAGTTAATGAGACCCTCAAAGTGAGAGTCAGAAGTTGAAAAAATGAGAGAATGTATGCAGTGGTACAATTCAAAATGAATTGCAAGAATAGGGAAAAGCGCAGTGAATGACATTGGTGTAAACTAGATTGATTTTGATTTTCCTTCCTTTTACCCCATTTCTATTTTCCTTTGCTCTCTGCTATCCACATTTTATGCACATTTTAAAATATGGCTCAGTTCCAAAGGGAACACCATATAGGGTATACCTGATTATACAAAGTGTATATTTAGAATCTCACACCTGAAACCCATTCAGAACAGGGTAGAACTTTTTGAAACTGATAGCAACTTGGGAACGATTCCCATTCCCTTAACTTCATAAAATATTAGTCAGCTGAGATTGCCTTATGGGTAATTGTGGCAGCACATAAACTAGTTTGAGACTACAATTCCTATTTGCTTTCTCAAGGAAGTGCCTAATATCCCTTGAGTCCATGATCTAAGACAGCATTGGCATAGCTTAAATCCCTGATTAGCCTCATTGGTCAGGTAGGCAGCAGTTTCCACTACAGGTAGTCAATGTGTAAAACCTGTTTATATTGCCAAGAGTAGGCATAGAAATGAGCAAACCCAAGGTGTGCTGGGAGATGGCTTTTAACATCTGGAAAGCCAACCTTGAAACAGAACTATGTGCAAATGAGTTGATATAGAAAAAGACAGTAATAGATGTGCATATATGAAGGACTCCCATTGTTCTTTGTTCCTATTATGATGGCTTGATATGTGGAAGAGCACAAATCTTATAAGGAAGGCAATGCACATTCAAGCCTATTATGGATCTTTCACTGAGTTTTTTCTTTCCTTCTGGTGGCTGGAACCTAAATTCTCGTAGCAGACTGGTGAACAAAATGAAAATCTCAGTCTTTGCCAAAAGTTCTCCCAGACAGAGCCGAGCTCCTGTAGAAAAAAATAAAAGTAAGAAATTGGTAGTAACCCAATCTTTGCTAGGAGTTCCCCCCAAAGAAATATAAGCTCCTGCACAGAAAATGTAGGAAAGACGGAAGATCAGTAATAATTTGTTCCTTCTATTCTTTAAAAAGGGAAAAATGCCTCAAGTGTAGGTAAGAAATAATTCAGCATATAGAAGCTGCAGAACTTAGACTATCGGTGGTAGATTGGTATGGAGGAATTGGATTGTGGTATGTATCTCTTTACTTTAGGTGCATGGTAAACAGAACTTTATATTCCTATGTAATGGTAGTATGCATAATAGAAAATTAGGTATTTTAGTCACTAAAGGTTTGTTCTTATGTTATACTTTGTTCTGCCCTGTTGTTGGTGGGACATCTGCATGGTGTAAGATGTTTTTTCTTATCATTAGTCCAAAAACCTTAAACTGGTCTCTAAAATGGTCTCACTTTCTCCTGACACCTATGTGGAGTTTGCAGCAGGTATTTTTTCTTTGCTCCCTAGGAGAGAAACATCTGCCTCTAACTAGGATTGAATTTTGAATCTTCCGAGTCAAAAGCAAGTGTCTTTATCAACAGGCAACCACACCACTCCTTCAGAGCTTAACTTAGTTTTAGTTAACATTTCCAACGGCAGCGAAGCAGCAGGCTCGGGAACCTCCCGAGCTGAACTGCTTGACAGCCCATAGACTGGGATGGTTCTGATCCAGGAGCTGAACCCTAAGTTGCCCCAGAGGGACAACAAAGAGGAGGGGATGTTCTGTGGTCTTGGGGAAGTTGGCGACCACCCTGAGACTGAGAAGGAACCTCTCAAAGGTCTGTGAAGCTGGGCTGCGAAATATATATATCTGTAGATGAGCTGAGGAGGAAAAAAATGAACTGGTTTGAAAGACAAACCGCAAAAAGGCACAAACCGACACACACACACCTGGTGAGGTTTAAATAATTTTTGTACCAAAAAGGCTACCAGATTCAAGAGAAGATTCAGAAAAGAGGGGAAAGATGGCGACTAAACATAGAAGGGTTTATGGGAAGAACAACCTTAATTGTGTCATTTTTCAAATCCTCAACTGACACAGAGCCATTTTTTTTAAAACCCAGTTCCAACTCTAACTTAACATTACCTGCTCCAAAGGGAAGAAATGCATCTTTGGGTACAAAATTTCCTTCCTTGTCCAAAAAATGACTGGGGTTGAATTCTTCAGGTGTCTCCCAATGTTCAGGATCGAAAAGCACAGAACGCAGGTCTGGGGTGAGAATGGCTCCCTATTAAAAAAAAGAAGAAGAAAATGACTGATGATTTTTTCCCCATTTTTGACTCTGAATGGGATAGCATTCCTCCGGATGAGATAGTGGACAATTTGGGGATTTACTTGGACTCACAGTTGCTGCCTGAAGAGCAGGTGGCAGCTGTGGCCACACATTCAGAATCAGAATCAGAATTTTATTTTGCCAAGTGTGTCAGGACACACTAATTTTACAGTCGCTCTTCACCACCAGATACGGGTCACCTCAGAACCAAAATACCTCAGATAGATGGGCTAGTTTGATCCCGAGGGCCCCTTCCTTATTACACAAGTAAATGCATTTAATTGGTATTGTAAACTATATAACTCAGGTCAACTGCCATACCAAAAGATAGTTAAAAACATCCAAGTATTTTATCTCAAAATTGATATTTGCATTTGCTAGGTAGCCTATGGCCCTTCCCATGAAATGATAAGAATTTTCCTACATAAAGATGCAGCCGTCTGGAAATTCAGTAAGTTCAATTCGTTACCTTGGGAATGAGAAAATTACTCAGATATACATCCTTCACACATTGTCTTGGCAAGCCAAATAATAAGATGTATTTGGTTCGCATGATCTCGTGAATCACAGCATTGGTGTAGGGCACTTTCTTCCGATCTTGATAACAGATTGAATGAGATGAACCCAAAACTTCATTTATTTCCTTGTAGACTTTATCTGAGGAAAAGAGTAAGAAAGGGGGTTGCAATTTATCTTGGAAAAGAAATGAGGCAAATATTGAGGGGAAATTTTCCATCTGAAAAAAAAATCAGATGATTGCTGTTTGAAAAGCATGAATTGCAAATATTTTGCAAGAAAGTTGCAGTGAAGTAAATAAAAATAAATGCTGTTTTGTTTTAGTGTTCTTTCCTTTGATGAAAAGGAAATCAGAAAGGTTGCAAGAATGTTGAAAATTTAAGGCTGCGTAAGATATATTAATATGAAAATAATTATAACAAAATTAAGATAACAGGGTTTGACAGGAAAAATGAAATGAATAATTGCTAGTTATAGATAAAGGCAAAAAGCCTAGAGCAAGTAAATTAATTTTGTGTATGCTAGCAGAACGTTTACTATTTATTTATGTAAACAATATATGTGACTTTTCATTTCAAGAAACTAAGTACAAGAAATTGTAGGCAAAACACAACAGATGAAATCAACTAACTAAAATGAAATTGATTGATTGATTAACTGTTCATGTGCCATCTAGCTGATGATGACTCTTATTGACCAAATTAATAGATTTTACTCATAATGATCTATTCCTAGTCTGGTCCATTAGGTCTTCCACTGGCGTACCCATCACCACTGTAACTGAGTCCATTCACCTTACTACTGGTCTTCCTCTTATCTTTCCTTCCACCTTTCATTGCATTAGAACATTTCCAGAGAACTAGGTCTTTGCATAATGTTATAATAATTTAACTTTGGTCAATTATCTGAAGAGCTCCTCAGTTCATCTGGATCGACTGCTGTCTGGTCCGGACTTCTGAGGTGCCTTTTCCTCTTCAGTGTCTCTACGAGGTGACTTTTGGACCCCTTAGGATCCCCAAACAAGATGAAACCAGACTTGGAAACTGGAGTTCGGATTTCTTCAGCCCGTACCATTGTGAAGTGAACCAGAAGTCTCAAATAATAATTTTAATTAAGGCCTACATTTACAATTTTTTTTAAAAAAAAACTGATACCATCTAAGAAAAAAATTTAAAAAAATTAAAAAGTGCAGAGAAAAAGTTAAAAAGAATGAAAGGGTTGCCTGCCAGGTCTGGTCAAATGTTCCTGCAGCCTGCTGAAGTATTTCAACTACTCTCCCATGGTCAAAGGGGAGAGTCTTCTGCAGACTTCAAGAATGGAGCTGAACTCCTTTGGCAGACAGTGCTTTCACTTCATCCTCTTAATGAGCCAGGACTTCATTTAACAGCCACAACTGGGGGTACCAGGATTGTGGCCATTGAACAAAATAGTCATATAGACATCTTCCTTAATACTGTTTTGCACTATGACCGAGTTTTTGGTCTCATTTGTGGATGTAAATTGAGGACTACCTGTATTAGAAAGCAACATAGTATGACAATATTGAAGTCTTCTAATCTATAACAGTAGACCCATTTTACTGTCAGCAATGCAGTGATTTATCTCACCTTGGACATCCAGATGATTCGCCATTAGCAGCAATGCCCATTTCAGAGACGATGAAGTTGTATCTGTCCCAGCAATAAAGAAGTCAAAAATGGACTGAACCAAATTGTCTTCATTATAGGTAGAATTGGGATGATCCTTGCTCTGTGTTTAACATGGTGAAATGACATTTATAAGCACATTTCTTTTATTGCCCATACTTTTCAAATTTTACTTTTCTAAAATGATTGAATCTCTTTAATTCTAGTGTCCATGAATGATGATACTCCAGTTCCTTTTTGGATATCAAATATGCATTAGCTCTTCTCCTTTCACTTGCTTCTTGTTTTTGAACCAGTTAGCAAGCCAGAAAGGGCAAGTCTTCCTATCGCAAGACTGCTAACAAGATCCCAGGGCCTTGGAGAAGGAACTTGGTAAAAAGGTTAATTGCAAATAAGGCAGTGGGAAATATGGGAACATGAATTGTATGTAGGTGGATCTATATCTTCAGTCATATATTGGAAGGGTGATTGGTGGAATCTGGAGTTAAAGCAGGGAGAGGAGTTAAGAAACTGGCTAGTCTAGAATCCCTGAAGGGGAGAAAGTGATGTAGAACTGACCCTCCTCACTAAACCCTCAAGTGCTTATCTGGTTGTTCTGTATAGAGTGCAGTTAGAAACTCTTCTAAATAGGTGAATAGCAATAAACATACTGCTCTGAACAATTATCAGTGTCATTCTGGTTTCTTGCACCTGACTGGTGCAGTGATTTCCCTATCAATCAATATCCCCATATAATGTAAAGACTTACTTTTTCCATTTGAAACAAATAGAAATCAACAAAATCATGCGGGTCATGCAGATTCTGTTTCTCCTTATGCTGTGTAACCTGCTTCCTTACAAAAGAAGTCATTCTCTTACATGCAGATTTGACAGTCTGGTGAGGACCTGGCAGATATTTCATGATATGTGGGAAAACTTCATAAAGCTAGAGGAAAGACAAAACAAATCTTGCTGCAACTCAGGGAACTGTTTCATATGGATAGTGAACCAACTCTTATGGATTACCAACTTTAACCGTATTGCCCTGAACCTAACTACATGAAATTTAACTACATGAAATTTAATCTTTTTAGGGATATCTAGTCAATTCACACCTATTGTCTTGTTTATTAATAACAGACTTACACTCATCAGTTATGTACATATACAGTATGATAATGTCCCTACTGTCGGAACTGTGATACAGGCTCTCTTCGTTATCTTAACCAGGAATGTTTCATAATTATTCAAATATCTTCTGTTTATTACAACACTTACAAAGGTAACCTAAATTGCTATAATAAATGGAAGTAACCATTTCACTTTAAGTTGCCTGAAAGAATCAATGGTACATTACAAAAATCTATGCAAAGATTACAGCTCTGTGTTCTATTTTTCATAGATTCTCTGGGAATCTTTCCATGGCAGATAAATGATGCTTCAGTCATGGAAAAGCACTGCAATCTAATACATTTCTTTATAAAACAGGATTTATTCAAAGGACAGCAGTGACTCAAACACAGACAGGTGTGACCAATCAGGAGCTGGGATTTTCCTGCTTCTTCCCAGACCCTGGGCAGAATTGATACTTTGCAAGATAGACTCATTCTTTGCAA
>JANHFO010006198.1:277990-297975 GCA_032468095.1 Pareas carinatus | reverse complement strand
TCAAGGTTGACTCAGCCTTCCATCCTTCCGAGGTCGGTAAAATGAGGACCCAGATTGTTGGGGACAATATGCTGACTATGTAAACCACTTAGAGAGTGCTGTAAAGCACTGCTAAGTGGTATATAAATAATAATAATAATAACAACAACAACAACAACAGCAGCAGCAGCAACAGCCAACAGCATTAGCAACAGCAACAGCAACAGCAACAGCAACAACGTGGGAATTTCCACCCCACTGCCTTGGAAACATCCTTCTTGCCTTCCCTTCTTTATATACATCTACTAAATTTGGCAAGCGCGGGGCCTTGTGCGGTCGCACTGTTTGCACCACCCTTCGACTGGCCCTGCCCATTAGTCATCCTCTTCTTTTCTTCCTTTCTCAGCTTTATAGATTTCTCCACAGAGAAATCTATAAAGTGATTCTCAATCTTTTCTTCACCATGGACCCCCTTTAAATACCCTTTGTGGTCACAGACCATGGCCATGGACACCCCAAGACTTAGCTCAAGATATAAATGATAACATTTCTTCAAGCGTTCACGTATCCCCTGTGGCAACATCATGTAAATATAGACTCAGATGCAGATCTTGTGGACTGAATATCTTTTTCATGGTCTTTATGACTTCTAAGGGTTAGTCTGCAGTGCATTTCTTGTTTACTCATTATTTATTGTTTAGGCAATATTATAAGCTGTATATTTACAAGGCCTATAGATCAGGGTATAGCCTTCTTTAAAGCCCTTCAGATGTATTGCTACAACAATTTTAAGAAGTTAGCATGAGAACGTGGAATTGTGATATCAACCCATTTAGAAATTGAAGATGAGTGATTATAACATTGATTCTACTTTAGACACATTTGTTTGATTCTTAGAAAAGGGAAAATATGATGAAGCCCCTTTCTATTAGTCAGATTTAATGTATATGCATTTGAAACTAATCTGAGTAAATAGGAATTAAATTCATTTTGAACAAGCATACTTCATATTAAAATTATAATTTTCAAATTTTAGTATCAGAATCAGAATTTTTTGGCCAAGTGTGTCTGGACACACAAGGAATTTGTATACATGCTCTATAACTACATACATGTAATAAACAAACTGATTGCAATCCTAAGATATATTCATAATCATAAAGTACATAAGCATAATATGCATTCATAATCATAAAGTACATCTTGTCATGTAAATATAAGCATAAGATACATTCATAATCGTATATTCATCTTGTTATGATGTACATATAAGCTGCAATCGACAAACCGCAATCTTAATCATGAATGCAATCACAATCATAAAGTACATTCATCATGTCATCATATTATAAAGTACAATCATCATCTCACAAAACATCTTCCTCATGCCATATGATACATTTTTGTAATAAGGTATATTTTTGTGATAGGTTTAGAACAATTGTAACTATATTCATTCAGAATTAATTTGCTTTAATTTCATTATTTATTGGGGGGGAAACTGTCAGTCAATTCAGTTGGAATTAGACCACATATTCTAGTTCCGAAAGACCAGAAAAATCCCATTTTACACTAGGAATATATTCATTGCTTTTTGAACTAAATATCTTCCATTTTCTCAGTGGTGTTCTTCACCTCATAAAAAGATTTTATCTTCTTCTCATTGTCCATAAACAGATGAAACATGAAACAGTATTGGTCTCATTCTAAATATAATGGATTCCATTATTAAATGAAAGATTTCCCCCCCTTTGTCTATTAGGTTGCTATTGTAACTTTATTCCTGTCAAAACTTCTGATGCACCAGAAGATCTACTAAAATCACAAAAATGCATTACATTTGGATATAGAACTCTAAAATTATAATCCATATATTACTCACTAAACTTTTGACCTGTACAAAGTACAGACATTTAAACTATATCATTTCCTTTCTATCCTCCCCCCAACACCTACACTTTAATAAGGGGATCATTTCTACTCTGATCTTCTGAAATTCAGCAAACATAATATCCTTCTTGGTTACTGCAGAGCAATTTGAATTTTATTACAGGACATATAGTACAAAAAGTTGACATGGTCTTTCATTTCAATCATTTTACATTTCAATATAGTCAATATAAAATAGGACTTCCTATTTATAATATAAAATAGGACTTCCTATTATAATATAAACTAGGGCTTCCTATTTTAAAAAAATACAGCGGAAAAATTGAGATCTGAAACAATAGATTTAATTGTGAATTAATTAAATGCAAATGAAGGTTTTGTAAAAGTATGAAAATATTTTTAAATTTAAAATTCAAATCACAACATTGAAGACATTTTGATACATGTTCCAAGAGTTTGCATCCATCCAATCTGGAGCAGAGTTCATTTATTTCCAATGCCATCTGGAGACCATTAAGAAGATGAAGAAAACATTGCCTTCTGGACATTCTACTTATAAAGTTTCAGGCCTCACACGGTTTCATTGGCCATCTTTCCTATGATGTGTCCTAAGTTTAACACGTGTGTTTAGACAGAGGTGCCAATCTTATAACTAACAAACCATTTTTGGTGCACAATTACTGTACATGTAGTGACAACATTTCCCTCTTTTATTGTCAAGCATATATGAGAAAAACAAGTATAAATAGAAACATACTATATAAACATGTAGGTATAGACAGATATAAGCATATGCATAATAATAAATGAGTACGAATAAATGGAGACAGTAGGACAGGGACGGTAGGCATGTTAGTGCGTTTATGCATGTCCCCTTAAAGACCTCTTAGGTATGGAGTGAGGTCTATGGTAGCTAGTTTAAGGTTAAAGAGATGGGGGTTTGGGGATGTAATAACAGTGTCAGGTAATGACTTCCAGGCATTGACCACTCTGTTACTAAAGTCATATTTTCTGCAATTGAGTCTGGAGCAGTTCACTTTGTGTTTGTATCTGTTGTTAGCCCATGTATTATTGTGATTGAAACTGAAGTATTCATTCATAGATAGAACATTGTAACAGACAATTTTGTGTACTAAGCTGAGGTCAGACCGTAGGAGGCGTAGCTCTAAGCTTTCTAGGTCCAGAATTTCAAGCCTGGTGGAATAAGGTTTTCTATTGCGGGCTGAGGAATGGAGTAAAATACCTCTGGACTTGTTTAATTGTATCAATGTCTGTTAAACAATATGGGTTCCATGCAAATGAGCTGTATTTGAGAATTGTTCTGGCGAAGATTTTATATGCCCTGGTTTGCAGTTCAATATTACCGGAAAAGAAATTTCGCAAATTAGGTTAACAACAAATGTTTTTTTGGCAATGCTGTTACAGTGAGACCTGGGGCTTGGATCTTTTGAAATGAGTACTCCTAGGTCCTTGACAGCATGAGGTTTGTCTTTGAGGTCATACCCACCCAGTTTGTATTTAGTATTCTGATTTTTTTTACCAATGTGTAAGATAGAGCATTTGTTGATTGAGATGTGGAGTTACCAATTGTTCGACCATTCAGATACATAGTCAATGTCACATTGTAAGGCAGCAGTGTTGTCAGTGGTGTCAAATAGTTTTACGCCATCAGCAAAAAGGACATAGTTGCTTTTGATGTGATTGCAAAGATCGTTTATGTAGATTAAAATTAGGGTGGATCCTAGAATGCTGCCTTGGGGGACACTGCTGTTAACTGGTACAGGGTTTGATATAACTACTTGTTGTCTGTTTGACAGGAATGCATCTATCCATTTATATAGTGATCCAGAAATGCCATAAGATCGTAGTTTTGATAGTAGTTTGTCATGTACTACTGAGTCGAAGGCTTTGCTGAAGTCAATGTAGATTGCATCTATTGCTTTGCCCTGATCAAGTTGTGCAGTCCAGATGTTTTTGCAGTGTAAAAGTTCTAAATTACAGGACAATTTTTTTCTGAAGCCAAACTGATTGTTAGATAGTAGGTTATTTGACTTTCAGTGGAGGATAATGGATTGGTTGATGATTGATTCCATGACTTTGCAGGTGACACAACATAATGAGACTGGTTGTAATTTTCAACTATTTGAAGATAGGAATGACCGTAGCTAATGACCATAAGTCAGGCAAAGTACTGGATATGAATGATATCTCGTAGATTATGCTTAATGGCATGGCTATGGCGGTGGAGAGTTTTTTTTTAAAGAAGTATGCACATAAGCCATCAGGATCAATAGATAGGGATGGTTTTAGATTGTGTAGTGCCTTTTCAATGTTGTTTTCCATAAAATCAATGTGTATTAGATAATTGCAATCAATATTATTACGATTAGAAATTGTTGAACTTGATCCATTGATGTTAACAAAGACTGAACTGAAGAACGTATTGAAAATATTAGCCTTAATGGTTTCATCATTACACTGTTGAAGCTGTTGCGAAAACGGGAGCTGCCGCCTCTATGAAGGTTGGAGCTGGAGGGAGTTGTCGACATTGTTGCTGCCTCCACAGCCTTCGCTGTCACAGCCTTTTTTATTATTTTTGGATGGAAGTTAATTAATTTTTTGGCTGGAAGGGCTGAAACGCAAAGATAAGGGGAGAAAAGGCATTTCCCCCAAGACTTTATTCCTCTGCTTCCTAGTCCCGAAAGTCTATGTCCCCCATTTTCAAGTGTCAACTGTCAATATGTCAATACATTGACATAAATATTTTTCATGAGCAACAAACAAAAAATGAGAAGAGTAACAATGTTTTAAATTTTTGCAAATATTTTCAATATCTGACAAATAATTTTGATTTTACAATTGTGAAATTATGAAGGTCTTGGGGGAGTCAAAGGGTTCTTGGACAACATTGGCTTAGAGGATGCAAAATTATATTTTGGCATAGTTTATAACATATACTCTTAAAATTGTTTTGAGAATAATTCTAGGACATTGGTTCATATTCTGTCTCACAGTCATACTCTTTGAGAGTATAGATACTCAAGTAAACATTTTAGCAAATAATGAAAGATTTCCCAAAAATATTTCCATATCTTTTATTCCTTAATCTGTCTTCATACAACTTAATTTCCAGTCCCATGATCATCCTTATTGCTGTTTTCTGTATTTGTTTCAGATTCTCAGGGCAGCTGTGTTAGTTTTGTAGTGAAAACAAGTTCCAAATCCAGTAAAATGAAATCATTCATAATTTTGTTATCCTTTATATTACTTCACCAGGTGAAGACAGCAAGAACTGAACTATATTCCAATCATCTGTTGAAATTGACTTAATCCAAAAGCTTATGCAGTTATATGTTTCATAATTTCTGGTATGTCACATGTTTCTTTCAATAAACCTTTTTCTGCTGTTCTTACATGCTGCAATACTCTTTCAATCTTAGGCATCAAAGAAAATATATGGAATTTGACAACCCAGATCAGAATATTCACAATTTGGTCTATTAGTTACAATATTTGTATGCATGTTTAATTTTCTAGAAAAAAAATCACTAGTTTGGCTCACCCAGCTGGTTAAAGGAGAATCTCTCTGATGCTGTAACCTTTGGATTTTCTTAATAAACTATCCAATTGTAATCATCCTGTCTTATTTTCTATGCATTGCATATCCTCTTTAGTATCCATTCCCATATTTAATAGTTGGCAGTTACCTACATAAACTGATTTGTTCAGTTTGATCATTTAATATATTTAAAGCAAGACCATATTAAGTGAAAGATGAAGTTGCTAATGATGACTCTTCTATCCATTTCTCTTTGTAAATAGAATTTAAAATTTATTTTATTTCCTTTAGATAAACCACATGGGAATGAAGACACATCACAGACCTCTTTTATAAGGTACTGCAAGAACTGAAGAGTTTCATTTTAGAAAGCAAACTCACATTTAAAATTGGATCTCAGAAGATAGACAGTTGTGTTGAATAAGCTAATTTACTTTGCTTATGAGCAGTTGTAGTTCCTTCTGATTTTGATTGTAGCCCTCATTGGAAAAGCTCTTATGTGGAAACCAATTGTTTGAAAAAAGATTGGACGGTAAAGCCTAAACATGAGGACTTAAATGAATAAAAACTATATAAATTACAGTCAAATAACCAGGCCAATTGGCAAGAACCATTTTTTATTCTAATAGAATGTTGGAAAGAGTGTATGTAAAGAAAAAGTACATGTTCTGTCAGCAGGATAACACACTGAGAGTTTGACAGAATGGGGCCAAATTTGGTGTATGTGAGGGATGTCAGCCCAATAAAATTTAGTTTAAAAATGAGCCATATTCAGCCTAGAACTGCAGAAAAAAATGTTTAAAAATCTCCCATTGCATCCCTATGTAAGATGCAACTGAATCAGAATGTTGGCGGCCTTCTTCGGCCCCTCCCTTTCTCCTGTCTGTCACCTGACTCACAAAAAGAGCTGATGCTAGGAAGAAGACGAGAAGCCAAACTCTATATGCAGCCCTGACTTTGATCAATTTGTTTTTAATTTTTATCTCATGAAGCAGGAAATATCAGCAATAATCTATGTGTTTTGAAGCGCCTGAAGACATTATGCTAATACCTTTGTCATTAGTTTGAATCTGGATGGATTATTTGGGGTGCTGTGCAGGAGTTCTCTGTCCGTACTGATAAACAAGGCTGTAATTAATGTTCCCTTTTTTTATAAAGGAAGCCTTTAAAAAAAAAACAATTTAGTAAACCCAAAGACCATCACAAACCAAAAATCACTGAAGCCAAATTATCCCACTTTATAAGATTTATTGACTGGCGTATGTCTGAGTATATTATGGCGGAGAAACTAGCTCTGAGAAATCTGTCTATTCTCTATTAGCTTAAATCCATCTTACTCCAATATCAGGTTGCGTTACTGACAATGAAATAAGACATTTTTACAAATACATGAATGTTTGGATGTAGTTGTGTGCAAGTGAAGATGTATGCTCATATAAGGAAATAGGTTTTCTTCATTTACATAAAATGAAAGGTTTCAAAAGAAGAAATTAGCAAGCTGCTCTATGGTAACATTTGTGCCGTATTTAGCATATAAAGTACTGTCTTCATCTTGTCTACAAAGAAAAAAATTCAAGAGCATGCAAATTGGCTCCTATCTCATCACAGCCACAAAGAAATATTAAACACATCAAAGCCTTTGACTTTATGCTGATTTATTTTTGCATTTATATATTAAATCAACTTATATGACCACCTATGAAAAATGCAATTCTGGAGGCTAACAGCACATTAAAGGCGATAAGAAAAAAGTACATTATTAACCAATGAGAAAAAGTTACAGTGGTCACCGAAGATAAACACAAACAAAATAATCAACAAAAAATTCTCAACAGACAGTCTAGCCTCCCTGATGTCCAGGCCTTGGAGCAGTTCCAAGTCTTCAGCCAAGCTAATCTTAGGGAGGTATTCTGGAGGGCAGGCACTGCAATGGTAAAATTATTTATTTATGTATTTATTAAATTTATATGCATTCAGTCTCACTGTTGAAGAACTATGGGAAGCTTAGGTTCCATTAGATAATATTGCATTATTTCAAGGAATCCAGAGCATGACCTTCCCATTAGACCTAGAAGAATGGGTAGAAGCAGACAGTCCCCAAAATAACCAGTCCCCTGCCATGGAAGCCTTGTGAGATCCAGCAGCTTGAACCTCACCCAGACTGGTAGTCGATGCACCTTATAAGACATAATATAGCAGTACTGTGCTGCTCCTAAAACCACATATGCCGCTGCATTCTGAACCAGCTGCAGCTTCCAGACGTATGTTCAGCGTATTGCAAGAATCTACTCAAGAGGTGCAGAAGATAAAGAAAATAGCCTTCAGAGAGAAAGGGCAGAACTTTACCAAAGAGGCAAGAAGGAAACATAAAGTCCAGTGGATGCAGAAAGGGCAAACATCTCAATCACCTCCCTAATTCACATAGCTCTGAAAGAGAGAAAAAGAGGAGCACAACCAGACTTGCAAGTTTATACTATAGACAATCTCAACAGAGGTTCCCAACTCCCAGTTTGTGAACTGACACCGGTCCATGATATGCCAGCAACTGGGCTGTGCAAACAAACAAAGTCCCATTAATGGGGTGCAGGCAGCATGCAAAACCACGCCCCCTCTGGTCCGCAGACAAACCTTTCTCCATGACTTGCAGGACCACATTCGACCCACTGATACCTCCCGCCGACCTGTTCGCTCCCACAGAGAGGGCCTCCTCAGGGTGCCACCAGCCAAACAATGTCGGCTGGTGACCCCCAAGGGGAGAGCCTTCTCTGTGGCGGCACCCACCCTCTGGAATGACCTCCCCCCTGCTATACGAGTGATCGCCGACCTTCAGACCTTCCGCCGTGCCCTGAAGACCCACCTGTTTCAACAAGCGGGCACCGAATAGCCACGCCCTGTCCTCCTGTGTTTAATTTTTAATTTGGCTGGAATAAGATTTTATTGCCTCTCCTTTTAAATGTAATCAGGCCTATTTAATTGTTTTAATATGCTCTTAATCTGTCTCTGCATTTGTTTGTGTTTTAAACTGTCTGTGTGCCAGGCCTATTTAATTGTTTTAATATGCTCTTAATCTGTCTCTGTATTTGTTTGTGTTTTAAACTGTCTGTGTGCCACCCTGAGTCCTTTGGGAGAAGGGCGGGATATAAATAAAATTTTATTATTATTATTTATTATTAAAAAAATCACCTATACATAGCTACCACGTTACCACATAAATGGCACCAAATTGTGCAAATTCCCAATCCCATTATCAGAATAATGATGCCTTAAATTTAACCAGATATCCTAACCAGATGTAAATTTTGCATGGACTAACTATAATAACAGATGAAATTCATTAATACAAAATAGAGTAGTTTAAATAGAGTATAATAGTTATATCTGTACTAGAAGATAGATAGACAGACAGACAGACAGACAGACAGACAGACAGACAGACAGACAGGTAGGTAGATTAGATGTGTTTTTTCACTTATTTTAAAGCGCTCATTGTGTTTTTTTATAATGTATGCATTTTTGCATTTTATTCCTTTTGTTTTTTTCTCATTTTTTCATTACTATATTGAAAGCAACCAAATATTAATAATTTATCCAATGTGTTTACTCAGTTGAAAGAAAATTTATATGGATTAGGTATTTAATAGCTGAAAACATCAATCAGATTCCTATCATAAGATTTTTACATGGCATGCAAATTGTTCGACTTACATATCTGAGCAAATGTTGAGGAATTCCTTAAGTAGAACAAAATACTGGTGATACGGAAGACTTTTTATGGCTTGTTCTGCCAGTTCAAGTAAATCAAGATAATTTTTTTCTCCCTTTTAAAAAAGATAAACGAATCATTTAATTTTAAGGGATAGATGAATTAATGCTCTACGGATTAACTTACACTCATATGATCAACGAAAATAATCTACTAATAACGATGAATGTAACAAGGAGCAGCAACTCTCAACATTTCTATAAACAAGACGACGAACCAGTTTACCAGTAGAATTACCAATAACCATATCCAATTATTAAATACTGAAAACATTCCTGACTTAAGTTAATAGGGATGGAATGCATAGACAAGATTTTTTCTCCCATGTACAAATGGATCTGCCACCATGATTTCATTACTGAGAGGATTTGGTAATAATGAAGGATTTGATCAAATAGCTTCAAGAAGGCTTACCCAGTGGTAAGCAGATCTATGTCAGCAATATCAACACATTTTTTTCAGTTTGCTCATCAATAGCAAGATGGGGTTTGTTTTGTTTTGTTTAGCACAGAAAGCAAAATGTGGTTTGGGTAACTGTTAACTGCAGAATGTCACAATTTATAATTCATCAGGCATTAATATATAGGTAGTCCTTGGCTTACGATCACAACTGAGCCCAAATTTTCAGCTGCTAAGTAAAACATCTGTTAATTCAGTTTTGTCCCATTTTACGGCTTTTCTTGCCATGGTTGTTAAGTGAATCAGTGCAGTTGTTAAGTTAGTAACATAGCTGTTAAATGAATTTGGCTTCCCCATTGATGTTGCTTGCCAGAACGTCGCAAAAGGGGATCACATGATCGCGGGACACTATAACCGTCATAAATACGAGTCAGTTGCCAGGCACCTGAATTTTGATCACATGACCACGGGGATGCGGTAATGGCTGTAAGTGTGAAAAACGGTCATAAGTCTCTTTTTTTGTGATGTTGTAACTTTGAATGCTCACTAAAGGAACTGTTGTAAGTTGAGGACTACCTGAACCTATTAATGCCAATGCCAATGCCAATTAATTACATTTGGGGGTCAAAACTTTATGAGCACATCTTTTGCAAAAAAAGTCTAAGCTTGCATGATAAATATAGTGTAGTTCAAATTTAAACAACAGGGAGACTTTTGTATCAAAAGAACTAACCTGCACATGAGTCAGATCTCTCTCTCTCTCTCTCTCTCTCTCTCTCTCTCTCTCTCTCACACACACACACACACACACACACACACAAATTTATAAACACACATAGATCTCAATATACAGAACATGACAAGGTGGGGGGCAAAAACCATACATGCTCTTCACATAAGATACAGATGAATGAAATCTCAAACAAAATATTCTGCTATTTTTTCAAGAAATGAAAATACTACCAGCATTATTCATACACCTAAGCAGCTTGGAAATCCCAGGAGTTTTAATTCAGTGCCTGATTCCTTATGCCAGTAGAAGCCACTATAAAAACATGGCTCATGTACAGTAACTTACCAACATGTGGCAATCGAAAAGTGCAGAGGCCCTTCCTAACAAGTCAAAGGCACAAGTCAAGTTTTATTCTTCCTAGTCCTGGCTGTCCTGAGAGACAATCCAAGTATTCAATAGGGGATTGATCATCGGGACCAGAGGTTTAGTCTTCTGAGCTTTTGGACTCATGCTGGGCCCCATCCTCAGGGAAATTCTCTCTCACCAGAACATGAGAGCACGAGTCCAAAAACTCAGGAAGACTAAACCTTTGGTCCCAGTGACCAAGTCAAGATTGGATCCTGCAACATTATCCTGGGACATGTATATTTACCATCATTCGTGACAATCCAAGAGTTCCAGTTCACAAATACCATGGTAACTCTGGTATCGGATAGCTATCATGTTCTATCATGAAAATATATCATGATAATCCTTCCAACTCTGTTATTCTGTTTTAACAAACCACAGAAATATGCCTTTCAGAACTCGTAGGTAAAAGGAGCTAGGTGAGAATCGACAGAATAATATAAGCAAATGCCTGTTCAGTCACCATGAACCAAGACTGAAAATACGAATATTTGAAGGATTCAAACTACTCCTTGAGAATTGTACAAATTATCAGGAGTACTCTCGCAACACCTAAATAGGTCTAGGAATGCATACATGACATTTTACACCATTTTTTAAAAAAAACACTGAAGTTCACTTAAGTCAAATGTCTTACCTCCTTGTGGATATCCAGCATAAAATTGCAAGTACACTCAATTGAGTAGGCAGCTTCTGCAACTTGTTTATAAATACTGTAGCTTTCTGAATTCATTTGTTCCAAATAAGCTGTGACTGATTCGTGAATATTTGGATATTCCAATGAAAATGGCATGTCCACGGAAAGGACGAACAAAGCTGTCACTAAAGATTCTGGTAAAACATTAGTGGCCTTGAGGGAGAAAAAGAAAAAAAAGTTTAGGCAAAAGTCTAAAGGGCAACCTATATAATAGATATTAATCTTAAGCTTTGATTATTTGTGAATATGTGACCAATATAATTTCCTCAAAAAATTATATTTAATTTGCAGCGATATTACATCGAATTACATCCAAGTGATGGTAAATTTCTTGGGAATTTTAAACTAAAATAGTTTAAAATAGTTAATGCAAGATTTAAAAAATTACAAATGCATTACATAAAGCTTTGGAATTCAGAGCCTTCAGCATAAATATAGCAACCTAGGTTTTATATGGAATGTTTGCTACAAAAAAAAACTACAGTAAAACCTTGGATTGCAAGTATAATTGGTTCCAGAACCATGCTTGTAATCCAAAGTTGATTGGTGAAAAGTCAACAGTTCATTTATTATCCATTCAAAGTTACAACGGTGCTGAAAAAAGTGACTTAGGACCATTTTTCACACTTATGACCATTGCAGCATCCCCAGTCATGTGATCCAAATTCCAAAGCTTGGCAACAGACTCATATTTATGACAGCTGCAGTGTCCGGGACTCATGTGATCCCCTTTTGTGACCGTCTCACAAGCAAAATCAACTGGGAAGCCAGATTCACTTAACAACCGTGTTACTTAACTGGAGTGATTCACTTCGGAACCATGGCAAAACCCACAATAAATTAGGCAAAACACACAATAAATGTCTCACTTAGCAAGGAAAAAATGTTGGATTCAATCATGTTTGTACGTCGAGAACTACCCGAACGTATTATTTTAAATGGTTGCCAAGGAAAAACAAGAATTATATATTTTATAAACATACAAATGGTATCTATAACAGCCAAAGTTCACAAGGCAGCAAATCAATTTTTAAGAAGGAATACAGACCAGAACAATATTACACAGTGACCAGCATTGCTCTTTTTACCATTACAGGTAGTTCTCGACTTTGGATCACAAATTCAGGCAAGAATTTCCATTGCTAAGTAAGGACATTGTTAACTTAGTTGCGCCTGTTTTTATGACCTTCTATCCTACAGTTGCTAAGTGAATCACTGACGTTCTTAAATGTATCATGGTCGTCAAATGAATCCAGCGTTCCCACTGGCTTTCCTTGTTGGGAATCAGCTAGGAAAGTCGCAAATGCAAATCACATGAACCTGGGACGCCGCGACCATGATAAATCCATGCCAGTTTCCAAGCACCAATGAGACTGTGGGTCATAAGTCCAAAGGACCAGTTGAATGTCCTAACCCTTTTTAAAGTGCTATTGTAATTTGGAATAGTTGCTAAACAAATGTTTGCAAGTCAAGGACTAGCTGTACTTATCTCCAATTGAAATCAGAGACAAGAATAAGCTCCACACCTGCTCAGACACAACAGCAGAATTGACAATTATCAGGAATTCTCTAGATTCACAAGATATTTGCCACTATTGCAAATGAACAAAACTGTCATTTAAGATGCAAGGTTCTTATCCAGCCACGAGGGGGCAGACAATACACTTGTCATTTTTATGCTTGTCCCTTTAAAATGTTGCTTTGCCATAGGCTCCACATATTGCAAACCATCACAGAAGAAGGACTTTAACTCAGATCAGAAATTTATTTGGCTTGTTTTTGCCAACTGCAATTGAAAACATCGCTATACGTGGTATAAAATTTGAACCAAGTCAAAGCAACAGCTTGGCATGACGGAAACAAAACAATGAGTGATGAGTATGTTTCAAAACTAGACAGAACATCAGCTACTTCTAGTAATGTATGAGATGCTACAGGTTGTTTGATGTGGTAGAGAGCCAGGGAGACGACCTTGAGGGAAATAGGCAAAAACCTTTACGCGAAAAAAAGGGTTCTTTCTTATTTTTATTTAAAGTGTTCTGCACTGCATTTCCCTTTATCTGAGTCTAATTGAAATATTACCATTTAAATGCATGCATGCATACTATCTTAAGCATTTTCCCCAAAGTAACTTTGAAAATGGAAATAAATTGGCACCTCTCACCTTCTCTACAGGTAGCAATACTTGAAGGAGTCGAACTGTGAAAAGTGAAACACTAACAAATGCCATCCTGTGGTGCATTACTGCAAGCTCAGTTTTTTCTGAGCTGCTGTTACTTTTGTGATGGGTAATGGTTTCACCTAATGAATCTAGGATTCCAATCAGTTTTTCTTTCTGTAGATGAGGGGGAAAAAAGTTGCAAATCAATACTCCCAACAGAGGCCAAGAATACAGTCACTTGCTAATGGAGGAACTGTTTGAAGATAAAGACTCCCTGGAGAATTTATTCCTTGTTTAATTTACTTATTTAATTTTTATCTCATATGCTCCATGAATAGCATTTATGCTGGCTAACCAAAATAAGGGTTACAACAAGTACTTCTTCTACCAATATTTTGACTTCATGCCAAACTACGGTACCTAATAGATCCTTGAACAATTAACCTTTTTAATCATTGCAAATCTACAGAGAAAGTATGTTCCAACCTATTTTAAAAAATATCGTGTATGTGCAATTGTTGACTTCACTAGTCAACAGCCAAAGCCTATGCTAGCAGCTTATATGATGTTATCCTTTAAGAATATTCTTTGTTACTTGATGTTTCAATATGTTTTTTAGACAACTAGAGAAAAAAAATCAAGTTTGTCACAATATCATTTGCGTATTCCCGCTTTTAGGAAGAGGAAATAAGCAGACTGCTCTGGTGAAAAAAAATAAAGCAAGGCAGTCTGAAGAAACCGAAGAGGACTTTAAAGAAGACCATCACAGAATGGGGATAGAAAGATCATTCTTAAGTCCACCAATGACTTTTTATGGAATTTTACTTATATTCATAATGACTGGATATTTTAAAAAAACGAATACAGAATTTTCATTCAGTTTTTAAGAGTTATCATTGCTTCTAATCCTCTCATCATAATGGTAGGCTTAAAATAGAGATAAAGTAGATGTAATATAACTATCTTACAGATAAAAAGATGACACATTGAATGTACAGCGTTGGTCCTTGATTATGGCGTTGTATAAATATAACTAGAAAACAAATAAATAAGCAAACTATTCGGGTTAAAATAGAAGCATTTTAAATTCTTACAAATTCTAGACCAAATAGACTCTTGTCTTCCCAAACATCTTCAGACACAGCATCAACAATAAGTAGCAGGTCTTCAGTAACCAATTCCAATACTTGTATGGTTATTCTCCTGCTACCTGAGAATTGATAAAGAGAGTAAGATTACAGCAGGAAAGTTCCTTCCTGCTGAATAATACAAGATGCTAATTAATAAGGATTTCTTAAATAATGAAATACTGAAATAAGGAACATTACAATTTTCCCTTCCTTGCATTGCGGTGCTGGTTGCTTGGATGAAACCGTACCGTACTAAATATCCAGCAGTGTCTTTGAAAATTTACATTTTTTTCCTGCCAGAGAGACAGTTTAGAAATTTAATATATTTTTAAATGAAACATTGTTATATAATATTAGAAGTAGTCTTTGGTTAACAACAGTAATTGGGACTGAAATCTTTACCGTTAAGCAATACAGTAACAAAGCACCTCCCTGGGCAAAACCGGAATGGTGAGCCTCCTGCAGAGACAAGGTAGGGTGAAGATGACAAAGGTCAATGGGAGGGGGGCGGTCATAAATGAGAGCTGGCTCATATTTGTATCATGTAGCCATAGGGGTGCTGCAACAGGCATAAGTGGAAGAACCAGTCACAAGTCAATTTTTTTCCCAGTGCCATAATAACTTTGAACTGTTGTTGAATGAATAGACACTAAATAAGGACTACCTATATATTTTAACAAAGGTTTTCAGTACACAGTACCATGCAATTATAAGTGAAAATAAAAATAAAAAGTAGTACATATATATCAGTAAATAACAGAAGACAAATTGTGTATATAAAACTTTCCCCTTTGAATACAACTAGGCACTCAACATTTCAAAATCAAACTATCAAAACTTAATCTGAGGCCTATACAGTAATAATCGAAGAAAGGCATTCCATAGTGTCCCACACTATAAACTGCTCGCGGTTCTCTAATTTCCTTGTTGTGAGTGCAGCCAGAATAAAATTTCAGAGGCAGTTCAGGAAGAGTTATTCAGAAAGAAGACTGCACTTCAGATATTGGCTGCTTGGGGACAGTTTTAGATATCAACAACGACTCTTCAAACTACCCTTAAAAACAGAGTGAAATTAGAACAACTAAAAACACACTAGCATCACACCATTGCCTCACTGCTCTATTGTGGAACTTCTGACATTTCTAAATTTTCAAGGTAGTCCCTTCCTGCTGAAAACACTATGACAATTCTTCTTACCAAATCTGCTACATTCCTCAGTTCTTCTCTCTACATGAAAATAAATTATAAATGGGTACCACTTTATCAAAATCAATCAGTTAGTTACAAATTATATGCTGTAAAGAGGGCATTTTTCCTGTAATGCCTCAAGAAAGTGGAGCTATTAAATCCCACATGATCTTCCAGTCCCTTTCCTCCAACAGTTCTCCTTTCTCTCCCACCCCATTTGTCAAAATATCTTCTTTTAATGTCAAAGTAAAATGGTAAAAGACAGTAAAACTAGACAGCTTAATCGTATAATAAAACACTGTCCTCAAGCAACTTGAAAAACTCTCAAACTGACATAGCTCATATGGTTGCCACATGGCAAGAAAAGGAGGGAAGAAAAAACCATGCAGAATGTTAATCAACTAGAAGGAAAGATGGCATAAGATTACGTTGGGTGGATCATTCACCTTTATAAACAGAAGTTAAAAACATACAATGAAACTGTTATTATTTTATTTTGCTTCTGAGCTTCGCTTCATGCACACAGAATTATAAACTAAAAGATAAGTTGGATATAAAGCAGAACTCCAAACACAAGTGTTAATTTTTCCAAAACCATGCAGTTTTCCACACTCACCGCTAGACAGATATGAAAAATGCAAATGGAGATGTTCAACTAAAGCATTCAGATTACCATGTCAAGCCTATACTTTTTGCAGTAGAAGAACAGTCAGAGATAAAATAGGTGTATATTATTGTAATCAAAAAGTCCTTTAAAAACTAATTGTTACCTGTTTTAAGAAGAGGCACCACATATTCCAAAATGGCTACACAGAACTGAGGAAAACTAAATTGTTGAAACTGTAACTCCAACGTGTCCACATTTTCCAGTTCTGGCAGGTCAACATGACCCATATCCAAAGGTGATGGATTAGATATTCCAGAAGTGACATTGCCGTGTGCACTGCTTCCACTATGGAAAAACAAAACAATGATATATGTAAAAAAGACACTATGTTTCTACAGCCAACACTGTATTATAAAAATAACCAATAATCAGGCTGAATGGGAAAACTGGCCTAAACAAATTATTCTACTCCAACTACAATTACTGGATATAATGTAATTTGATCTGTGCTTCTTCCTTTGGGGATAGAACAGATTTTATATCTTTTGTTAACAAGATCCTTATAGGTGGTTTATAACACTATCAAGCGTCCTAAAGATCAGATATATCAAATAGAATTCAAAACAGATGGTAACAAGTCAAAGAAAATGAGAGGTTAGAATTCAGTGCCACCAAAGGCAAGTAAGCATCAAAAGTCTTCTTTCTACCCGCATAAAATTACATTAGTATTGGAGCTAATTTATCCTCTCTGCAAAATAATTCCATATTTAGAATGCTGCCACAGGACAAACTTATTTCCATTCCTTCCAACTGACCTTTTTTTAGTGATTGGCTATAAAGCTTCCTAAGATAACTGCAACTTCAAAGACTTTTACATTTC
Source organism: Pareas carinatus (assembly GCA_032468095.1). NCBI lineage: Eukaryota > Metazoa > Chordata > Lepidosauria > Squamata > Pareidae > Pareas > Pareas carinatus. The sequence goes on along the minus strand of JANHFO010006198.1, from coordinate 280,581 downwards.
CCCAAGCCAATTAGGACTTCATAGCCAAGATCAGCACACTCATTGGGTACATCTTTCTGCATCTTTCACCACAAAACTTTTATATAGCTACATTTTGCTCAAATGTATGACCAACTTATTTATAGTATCTATGTGGCCAAGGATAGGGACTCATTGTGTGCCTGTAGATGTATATGATAAAAATTTCTGGAAAAAATATAATTGCATACAAGAGAATACCCTTTTATGAAATATTAATAAAATAGAATTGTATTTTGTGCAATTTTTGGTTATTCTTTGCAACGGCAACATTGAAATACTTATATAAAGGGAAACAATACCATTCCAAATAATCTTAGTTTACAATCTGGTCTGTATCTGGAACCAGAGTTTTAGTTTTCTGAGCATTCTGGTGAGAGAAAAGTTCCCCGAGGATTGATGAGCACGAGCTTGAATGCTCAGAAGATTAAACCTCTGGTCCCGGGGACCCACCCAGATTGGATCCTGCAACATTATCCTGGAACATGTATATTTTGCCTTCATTCATAAATCCTAGCTTAATCTAATGGCAGCAGAAGGAAGTTTTAATTACTCCAGACTTACAGGTATATTGTTTTACTGTGTTGTTCAATGATTTACTGAATTGTTCAGCCAATATAATTGATACAAATAAGAAGAAGGGCAAAGTTTATATATCATTTCATTTAAAGTATTATTGAAGGACAAATCAACAACTAAATAATGAAAACCAGGAGGAGGAGGGGGAGGAGGGGGGAGAGAAGGAGGAGGAGGAGAAATATATTCCTTTTCTAATTATCACAATATTTCCAGCTGTCTTCTTACTTGGAAGATTCTGCGTCCCAATCCTGACCATCCCCCCTCGGACGTTGGCCAATATGTCCAATCACAGAAGGTCGAGGGCTGCTGCTCCCTGGAGATGGATTCTGTGAATGAGGAAATCTTCGGGCATCTTGGTAATAGGACATCGATGAATTCTGGGAAATGGACCCTTGCATAACATACACAGACATGTACATATGACCACTGTCATATCAGAAACACATACTTTTACTTAAAAGGAAAAATCTATTTCTTGCTGCACAGGGAAAAAAAATTCAATAGAAACTATTATCCTTGCCTTCAGGCCACACTTAAATAACTCAGAAGATTCTGGTGTTTCAGATACTTGAAATTCAGCTAGAAGAATTATTTTCCTTTTGATAGAATTAGATAACATAGCAAAAAAAGGGGGGTGAACAAATATGCAAAGGAGAAAAATAATGAACGTAAAGCAGGGCAGGAATAAGGCATACCTATGTGGAAACTCAAACTGATAAAAACACAATGAGGAATGGCTGGTGTGATCTCTGGCATTAAGCCGAGGAGCCTCCAATAAAGGCCTTGTGTTGTGCCTCGCCCCCCTCTGCAAGCTCAGCTGCCGGCTGATGACTCTGAGGATAAGTCATCAGGAGAGGGGCTTTCCTTCCTTCCAGGACCAAGCTCAGCCCAGCCACTCTTCCCCACAGCTATCTTACCAGTCCATGAAGGAGAGGAGGAAGCCAGGTCTGAGGCCAAGACAGCTATGGGAGATCAACAGGCAAGGGAATAGAGCCTGGTGCAGAGCCACAGGCTCTAATAGACAAACCGGGGGAACAAATCATAATGCCTGGACCAGGTGCAGGTTGAGCCGACAGGCCCAGAGGGAGGCAGTGGGCCAGTCTATTGGGCGTCGCCAGGGGCGTGGCAGATGGCCCCCAGTCTCAACGGAGGGATAAAAGGCAGGCCTTCAAACAGTTGCAATTAGCACAAGCAACTATTTGACTTTGCATACATCCTGTGTTTCTGGCTTCCTGTTTTCCTGTTATTGACTCTGGCTTGGACTTTGATCGTTGCTTGGCTTCTTGACCCTTGGACTGTGGACTTGACTAATCGTCATTCTGGCGACCCTTCGATTCGAACTTGGACTGTGACTATTCGTGATTCATTTTGTCCCTTCAAAGGAACTTATTTGGACTGTGAGTCTGCAGCTCGAAAGCAATATATCTCTGGCTGACGGCTTTATTGCCACTTAATTTATTTATTTATTTATTATTATATTTAAAACTTAAGACTGTGCTTGTGATTTATGTAGACCAGACGGGGAGTTGCCGCCAGGGAAGGGAATTGGTTAACCTTTTCCTGGCTTCCTCAACAGCCTGGGTTGTCTGCCCAGAACATCTTGCTGCAGTAGCTATATAACATTCCTATGTGTGGAGAACTGATAGAGGCAGTCCTCAACTTCTAATAGTTCATTTAGCGACTGTTCAAAGTTAGAACAGGACTGAAAAAAGTGACTTATGACCATTTTCACACTTAGGATCGTTGCAGCATCCCCATGGTCACATGATCAAAATCAAGATGCTTGGCAACTGACTCATATTTACAATGGTGGCAATGTGATCCTCTTTTGCAATATTCTGACAAGCAAAGTCAATGGGGGAACCAGATTCACTTAACAAGCCTGCTACTACAATTTCCCAAAAATAAAACTTAACCAGAAAATAAGCCTCAGCATGATTTTTCAGGATGCTCACAATATAATCCCTACCCCCCAAATAAGCTCCAGTTAAGAT
>JANHFO010006198.1:226295-241365 GCA_032468095.1 Pareas carinatus | reverse complement strand
GAGAGAGTGATGGAAGTAGAGAGAGAAGGGAGGGAGAGGGAATTGAGGGAGGGTAAGAAATAAATACATTAAAATAGAAAAATAAAGAAATGGGGAGAGAGGGGTGGGAGATAAACAAAGAATGGAAAGAAAGAAAGAAAAATAAATACATAAATAAAGAAAAAAGAGAAAGAAAGGAAGATAAATAAAAAGAATTCCATAGCATAGCACGGGTACAAAAAGCTAGTATATATATATAGAATAAAGGTCTGAAACCAGGATACCAGCATGACTTAGAATTTTGGATTTGACTTGGATTTGTATTACTGTATGATGTTCCTTTAATACATTTTCTACAGCTATTACTGCATTTTTCTATTTTCATCTGGAGAATGTGACTGTTGGATATGAAAAAGAGAGCTTGTGCAAAGTAATTTGCTTATTGGAAGCAAAATTGTCAATCTCAAAGTTGCATTTCCTTTTTCTTATTGGACTTTCTTCTCTGCTTCATTTTTTTCTTAAAGTGGTCTTACATGTGAGATCCACATGCCTATCAGCTTGGGCATATAAACAAATTATAGGCTAATGCTTTTAACCATAACCCTCTTCAATTTGGGATGATTATAGAATATACTTGCCAAATTTAGTCAGTATCTGAAACAGAATGAAGTAGTTACCTTCTTTCAGATTATAATCAGAAGAAATAGCATCTTTTAAAATTCAATTTAGAGGATAGACACTAACTGAGGTTTGTCAATTTAGACATTTTAGCACAATAGTATTAAAGTTAATAGAAATAGAAAAATTATGTAAAAGAATAGCTATGAAATATGTGAATGTACAGTTTGATGACAGTTTTCTGAATTATAATATATTCTAACCCAAAATATGACATACAAAGAATAAGCCAACAGAACAAAGCTTAACATAATATATGAAATAAACTTTGCTCAATAAATTATCTTCTTATTGGTCAGTAGTAATGTTGATATTAACTCTGTTGATTTTATTAGTTTATATATTATTCAGATTTCTTTACTAGCCTACGATACAGATAATTTCCTGCATGAAATTTATCATTTGTTTGTTTGTTTGTTTTCAGGAAATGGGTCTTGAGAGTTAATGAGCCTGGATAAGGCGCATCAATGTGGAAGCATCGTCTTTATACATTTTAGGAACAGATCTCTAGTACACTAAAGAATAAACAAAAACCCTGCCAGAATTGCTGCATTTCATAATGAAGAAAATTAGTCTCAAGACCATTCGTAAATCTTTTAACTTAAATAAAAGCAAAGATGACAGTGACTTTGTTGTGGTTGCACAGCCATCATTGAACGATTTTGGAAAAGATGACTCCTTGTTTGCGAGCTGTTATGGTAAAGATTTGGCTAGCTGTGACATCAACAGCGAAGACGAGAAAGGTGGCAAAAACAGATCAAAGTCTGAAAGCTTAATGGGTACGTTAAAAAGACGACTTTCAGCAAAACAGAAGCAAAAAGGTGGAAAGGGCAGCACGCCATCCGTAAGCTCTGCTGATGAAGATACCTTTTCTTCTTCTTCTGCTCCAATCACTTTCAAAGATGTAAGAGCTCAGAGACCTCTTCGATCCACATCCCTCAGAAACCACCATTATAGCCCAACACCGTGGCCCCTTCGGCCAACAAACTCAGAAGAAACATGTATAAAAATGGAAGTGAAAGTAAAGGCCTTGGTCCATTCTTCAAGCCCAAGCCCTTCACTGAATGGTGTTCGCAAAGATTTCCATGACTTGCAGCCAGATAGCAGGTTCCATGAACAAAACAGTGCATTCAAAAGTACAGAATCTCAGAATGGAGACTTGCATCTTCATATTGATGAACACGTGCCTGTAGTTATTGGACTTATGCCTCAGGACTACATCCAGTACACTGTGCCTTTAGATGAGGGAATGTATCCTTTAGAAGGATCACGTAGTTACTGTCTGGATAGCTCCTCACCCATGGAGGTTTCAACTGTTTCTTCTCAAATGGGTAGTAGTACGTTTCATGAAGAAGAGGTTTCAGTGAATCAAGACATAGTAGTTGCTCCAGATATCTTTGTGGACCAAGCAGTAAATGGTTTATTGATTGGTACAACAGGAATCATGTTGCAAAGTCCAAGAATTAATGATGTTCCTCCACTCTCGCCATTGCTACCTCCAATACAGAATAATCAAATCCAAAGGAACTTTAACAGCCTGAATGGCACAGATGTCCATGTGGCTGAGAGTATGCGCTGCCATTTGAATTTTGATCCTAACTCTGCACCGGGAGTTGCAAGAGTCTATGATTCTGTACAAAACAGTGGCCCGATGGTTGTAACAAGTCTCACAGAAGAACTGAAAAAACTGGCAAAACAAGGATGGTACTGGGGTCCAATTACACGATGGGAAGCAGAAGGAAAATTAGCTAATGTTCCAGACGGTTCATTTCTCGTGCGGGACAGCTCTGACGACCGCTACCTTTTAAGTCTGAGTTTCCGTTCTCATGGGAAAACACTTCATACTAGAATTGAACATTCAAATGGTAGATTTAGCTTTTATGAACAACCAGACGTGGAGGGACATACTTCTATAGTTGATCTAATTGAACACTCAATAAGGGACTCTGAAAATGGTGCATTTTGCTATTCGAGATCTCGATTACCTGGATCTACAACTTACCCAGTGAGACTAACCAATCCAGTATCTCGTTTCATGCAAGTGCGTTCCTTGCAGTATCTGTGTCGGTTTGTTATACGTCAGTATACCAGAATAGATCTGATTCAGAAACTGCCTTTGCCAAACAAAATGAAGGATTATTTACAAGAAAAGCACTACTGAAGGCTTATGGGAAACTTGCAGCTTGCACTTTGGGAATAACAAAAAAAATATTAAAGAGAGCGGTTGATACACAGTTTACAAACTTAATTATTACTAGTTTGTTTGTTTGTTTTGCTGCCATAATTTCATTTTTGTGCATTAAGAACAGTAATGCATTTTGAGTCGAATGGGTATTTTGGGGTTTTCTTTTTAAAAACGATGTCAAGGGTTGTTTTTTTTAGAAGAGTAAAATAACTATCTTTAATTCAATTTGCGAAATAATCACAATGTGAATGATAAACATTGTCTTTGAACTCCCCATCTCCTTTGCTGCTAATCCACTGTGATTTTTATGCATTTGAAGCACATTTCATGTGTTTTCAACCATAAGTAAAAATTGAAACTTGATGGGATATATTTTGTCGTTTTCAAATAGTCTGGGGTTTTTTGTTCTTATTTTCTAAAAATTGGGAAGGGGGGAATATACTGGTGTACTGAACTTGGATACATGCTTAAAACAATTCCCTGATACCTAATTAAAAACATATAACTGGGTTGGAGAGAATGCGTGATCCAATATAGTTATGCATCATTTATTTTGAAAGCTTCCTTTCTCCTAAGCAGTTCCATTATTGCAGATGCTGCTTTGTTTCTTTTGTTCATTCTTAAGCATTTTTAAATTTGAGAACGGCCTTTGAAAAGTATTTGTAAAATAAATACTGAAAGTCATTAATAATATTTTAAAAAAAGCTACAATTTACTTAAAATATTTAAAAATATTTGAAAGGATTATAGAAATCTGATTTAAATAGAACTATTCAGGTAATTTCAGAACTGCAAGATTTGTCCAAACTGAAATTTTAAAAATTATGTGGCATGGAATTTAAAAGTTAAAGTTAATCCTCAACTTATGACCATTCGTTTAGCAACTGTTTGAAGTTATGGCACTGAAAAAGCTGACTTACAACTAGTCGTTGCAATTAGGACCACCACAGCACCCCCATGATCACATTATCAAAATTTGGTTGCTTGGGATGTATTTATGACAGTTTCAGCATCCTGGGTTCATATGAATGTCATTTGTGAATCCAGCTTCTGACAAGCATGATGGAAGTCAGAGTTAATGGCCACATGTTTCATTTAACTGCGGTGATTCTCTTAATAACTGTGGCGAAAAGGATCCCCAGGTGCAACCACTACCTTGCTTAGTAACAGAATTCTGGTTACATTTGTGTTCATAAGTGGAGGGCTACCTGTATCTTATAATTACTACAACGATTGGACCTTAAATATCTCATCTTAAAGGGGGTTTAAATTTCATTAATTTCCCTGGATGAGTTAACCACATGTATAATCTTTTCCCATGAAAAACGATAAGATTAAGAAGTACTTAACTTTGATAAAATATGGTCTCAGTTTTAAATGTGCTTTTCTTTATTGTTCAGCATTAATTTTCCATCATTAAAATTTAGTTCAATTGACAAGTGAAGAGATGTTAAATTAGTATCCTTTAAATTAAAAAAATACATGGTTTAAAATTAAAGACACTGACATTAAATAGCAAAATAATCCCCCCCCTATGTAGGAAATATTCAAGTACATTACCACTTTCATTTCGACACATTCTTATTTGGGTGGGAACGGAAAATTCATACAATTTTAGATAATTGTAATGGAATAATTTGCCAGGAACAGCATGACTTCCAGAGCCTTAGTGTATATTGTTTGTTCTCACTTTAGTGGAGTCTGCATAGGAGAAATTTCCAGTGAATTGGAAGACTTATAAATGAGGCTGTTTTACAGCCTGAACTCAGTCTTGGCAAACGTCTTCAGCTATTTTGATGAAAAATTGGGGAAAGTTTATGTTAATTGGCTCCATTGCCTTCAGTAGGTTTTAAGTCTGATGGTGTTGTTTTGTGTATGTTTTTGTAGGAAAAAAATGCCAATAAGTTTATAAAAAATTGCAGCCTGTTTGAAAATATGTGTGGTCAAAAGACTATTTCTGCAAGCTGTTCCATGATGAACAATTATACTGTGGAAGTAAAGTATTCTTAATCTTTATAAGAGTTTCTGTGAACCAAAATCTCAACAAGTAGGAAAGTGTATTCTGAAATTTCTGAATAAAATCATGCAATTTGAGAGTATGGTTTTAAAGTTACAGAAATTAGTTTGTGCCACTGCAATGTGTCTCTCATTATTTTTTATTTGCATTTTATTATTTGGATACTGAATATTTTGCTGATTATTAAAACATTTAAAGGGTGATGAAAATTTGAGAAATCTTTATTTTGGGGTATTTTATTCTTGCTTCTACCTTTTTTGTGGTTTTTCTGAATGAATTTATACAATTTACATATGAAGGACCTGCAGTGGTCTAACATCTTGGGTTGTGTGAGTCAATATGCTGAATTTCTATTTTTTAAAAAAATATTTTTAAAATCATAATGTTTAAGAGAATATCAGAAGCAAAGTATGTCTTTTGCTCTGGGATCTAGAGGGGAAAACAGTTCTCCTACGAAGTTATAGAATAATAGATTTTGGGGGGAAATTATATATCGAGAGATGTTAAATTCCCGGGCAAAATTTTTCTATATGTGTGTGTGTGTATCGTTTCTTGGTTTTGCTATTCTGATATTTATGCAAAATCTTCATTTTTGTTTCTTAATTTTTACTCCCAAGTAAGATTACAGATTTTATATATAAAAGGCACAATGATAAAATGACGGTACTGTGTTTTACGTAATGAGGAAATGGAGTTGTTTTTTTTCCTACAGTAGGAAATTATACATTAGGATAAAATCTTTATCTCTAGGATACGTCAAGAAAAAGGACTGTTTAGCTAGTGGTAGATGAAGAAAGTTCTCTGGAGTAACTAATGTATATTATAACAATATTTTTTAAAAGTCCCAGTGTTTAACAAAGAATGATTTGAGGGACTATGATGGTAGTACAATTCCATATTTAGATTTTTAATAGCCCAAACATATTTCTGGCTGTACGGTAGACATTGAACCTGATCGCTGCGTTGGATGTCTTTTCACATCTTCTTTACATCTCCAGTTCATTAATATTTAAAATATGTTCTTACATTGCATGCCAAAAGTCATATGCCTCAACAGAATAAATGAGTTTTTTCTCATTATAGAGAACTAGGAAAGACACCCTACATTAACAAATGGCAACGTGAATGAGATCCTTCTTTGATATCCTCCTTAACTTTTCTGTCTGCCCTTCATTCTCCAGAGAGTCAGACTAGGATAGCTGCAGCCACTGGTCCTCAATCACTGGACAATAACAAATAAAATCCACAGTAGGTGCGAGCCTTAAGCCAACCTGCATTTGGCTATGCAGGAATTGTACATCAGTAGGAGCAGACGTATTTTGTTGTTCCAGGCTGATGGAAAAGACAACTTAGCAAAGGCAGTACTATCTTTGTTTTCTGCCTTGACTGGTTATGGCAGTGACTAGTTAGGTAGGACGTTGGGAAACATTTGAGAAGTAACCCGCCTAGGTCTTCTGATTGGCAACTCTTTAAGGCAGTAAGACAAACAGCTATTGGCAATTGCTTTGAACATCCTAATTTTCATTGTGACAGTTATGACCTTTGCTGTATCTCTCTCTCTGTGTATATTTTAGAAAGGGTCAATAAGTGGTATCTTGCATATTATTATTATTTTTTAAAAAAAATGAAAACTGATTTCTGACTGAAAATGTCATCAGAATTTTCCTGCAAATTGCCCCTGGCTTTTGCCATGCATAATTGTTGTTTTCTGTTGTCTTATACCTATTTCTGTTGGTGAGTGCTTCCTTATTCAGTGTAACAATTCAGAACAATTCCTAAAACATGGAAGTACTTGTTTACAAAAAGTGCTGCAACAAAATTGTATTTTTTTCTCGAATATTAAATTGCTTAAGCAAGTGTGCTGCTTATGACGGAGATCACATATACACGTTACACATTTATATTGAGTAAGTTCTAAGAAGAAATGTTTCTATATAAGAAAATGGGCACCTTCAAGACAGGAAACTTTAGCTGCCAAAAATTTATTGTAACGCTATCATAAATTCAGATTCTATTCTATTCCATAATCAGATTTCATTCATTACCCATGAAGGTTTTTGCGCTATTGAAATGTTGAAAGAAGAAATGCAAGTCCATTCTGACAGTATTGATATAAACCTAAATTTAATTAATTAAAAAAATACTATAACCTGCATGTTAGCCTAGTTTAAGTTAATAAATGCAGTTGGAAAATATTAGTAGCATTTTTTTTTAAAAAAGTTAGATTAATAGAAAAATAAGCCAAAAATCACTGTGTTTCAAAGATAATCATAAAAATAAGCCAATAACAAAAATTGTTTTTATGATTGCATTTCTCTGTATTCAAGAAACAAAAAAGCTGTGTTTCATGAGAGCTTGCAGTAAAAAAATTCTGAGTCTAAAGCGATCAGTTTTTACGGATTGTGAGAGAAATACATGGCCTAATCAGCTAACATGCACACATAAAAGAAAGACTTCAGATTTATTTTAAAAAAGTTCTTTAAAAATTAACAAAATCTTTTAATTGATTAAATTGTTAGAAGCAACATATTTACAGTGCTGCTGAGATATATCTGTGTTTTAATCTAGATGTTATCTTTAATAAATTAGAAAATAATTTTGAATTAGAAAATTTTCAGAAATAGCATAATCAAGGCAATAGAGATGAAATGTGGATTGATCCCCCATCCTTCCTTCCCTTACTCCATCTATCTATGAGGGAAAGAGAGAGAGAGTACTATATATACTTATCTGTGAGGCAAAAATTCTGGCACATTGGTTCACATTGAAAGCAGCAAATTTCTGTTTCTCTTTCTCCATATATATATTACCCAATTCTTTACATTTGATCTATAAACAGCGCCATAGTCTCAAATCTTACTTGTTTCAGTTCTTCCCCAACCCACACAAATGAACACTTCTTATTGTCTACTCATGAGGAAAACACACACACACTCAATCTATAAATAAGTAATAAGACTGCTTTTACATGCAGCTCATGCCTTCTGTGATTATCAGCACTGGACATAAATGTCTTACAGGAATTCACTGAGCAGAGCCAAACAATGGTTTTCATATTTCAAGGATCTTGTAACACAGCTTGTAAAGAGTATCATGATAAGCTTCAAAGGAGGTTTCACCCAAATCCAGGTCTTTGATGTGGGGATTTTTTTTAAAAAATGGAAAATCTTACGTATTTTAGAATTGGAATTAAAAGTAGTGAAGATCTCAATATATCCCAAAACATCTAACTGCAAAAATGGCCTTTTGCTAAGTTTTCTTTTAGATTGGATTGCTCAAGAGAAAGGGAATGCAGATTCCAACTGCTATTATCAGTACATTTATTATCAGATAATTTACTACTATCCCTAAATTTACTATTTAGATCATTGGGTAGAAAGGAAATTTTTGATAGAGCTGGAGGTTCAAGAGATGTTTAGAAATAGTTTTCCTTATATAAGTTTTAAATAATGATCACATACTCTATTTTTACCAAAGTGATCTTCTGGAAGAAGGAATTAAAGTAGAACTTTTTTATCTCCACTTTATCAATGTTTAGTTTCGAAGATAAAATCTTGTAAATCCAAAAATGGGATTTTTTAAAAAAAGCCCCAGGTATCTTTATTATTCATCAAGGTGCTTAACTCTTTACGAAACCTTACTGGTGAACTTTACAAAACATGCTGTTTTTCACAGAAATGCATTTCTTAACATGTAAATATTGGAATTGTTAAATAATACCAAAATACCAGCAATATACTGACTGTGAATTCCAGTAAGGAATGGTCTCCAGCCACATAACTGAAATTCTAATAAGCTAAACAATTATTACATCAGCAAACATTAGTATTGTACACTTTAAATGCTATAAAATGTGAATTATACATTTGTTGACAAAGTTTGGGTAGTTCTTTAAAAAAAACAAAATACTGTAGAGTTTGAAGTATTTGAGAAATGATCCAAACTCTTTACTCCAATAATGGACTAGGGGGAGAAATTCTTATCAAATTTTGTATTACTGTGTATTGGGGGGAAATTTATAGTGCTGATGGAGCGCCATGAAATTAATACTTAAAATCCAGATTGCTGTAGTTTACACTTTTCTGTATGTTTCAATAATGTGTGCACTATTTGTATTAAGCACACAACAGAATGAATTATCCAAAGTCCATTGATTTTAAATGTTTTGGTTTGTTAAAAAAAAAGATAGTAATTTCTTGCACATTTTTTGAAAAAATTGTATAAGACTTTATGTATCTGCTTCTAGATACAGTGTGTAAATAAAAAAAAAATATTCGCAAAAATCTTTAGTGGAGATTTTAATGAAATGTCAAAGATTGTGTAGCCTGTCCTTCCTCTGATAAACGGTGAAAAAAATTGCTGTGGTTCACAATGGATGTATTTAATGAATTCTAACTCCTATGCAGAGTCTATGTATCATAGGGAAACTAGATGGCATTAAAATTATGGCCAAAATTTTCTATTTTCTATTCTATTCTATTTTTCTATTCCATTTTCTAAAACTCCAGAAGAAAAGGATGCATATTCTGCAGTGTGTAAACCAAATTCTATTTCTCAGAAAGAACTGGTTTTATTAAGAATTACCACAAATTAAACTTCCAAAATTATCTTGTTCCTTGTTACCTATTTTTGACTTTGCCACCATTTTAAGATTATCATCTTTGGAGAAGGAAAAGACTGAACAAACTGATATCACGCACACTTGATTCTTGTTTTTGTCATCCAATGAGGGAAGGTCTGAACAAAACCAGTTCTCTCGGAACCATTATAAAGGCCTATTTGGGCACGATCAGGGTGGCTAAGAAGAATTATTTCTCCGCTCTGATTGCGTCTACGGATAACCGCCCTGCCGCCCTGTTTGGGGTGGCCCACTCCTTCATTTGGAGGGGTGGGATGACCCCTTGCAGGGTTTGGCGGAGGAGTTTAGAGGTTATTTCCGGGAGAAGATCGCACAGATCTGGGACGGTTTGGACTCTGACTGGGTTAGTCCAGACGGAGTGACGGATGCTGGTCTTGAGAATATTATCTGGGATGAGTTTGATGCTGTGGCTGCCGAAGACATGGATAGGATCCTGGGGCGACTTAAGACAACCACATGTTTACTGGACCCGTGCCCCTTCTGGCTGGTGCTAGCCTCCCGGCAGGTGACACAAGGCTAGCTCCACAGTATTGTGAATGCTTCTTTGGAGGAGGGTGTCATTCCAACTCTTTTGAAAGGCGGTGGTGAGGCCCCTTCTCAAGGAACCTTCATTGGACTCAGCTGTTTTAAATAATTATCGTCCTGTCTCCAATCTTCCTTTTGTGGCGAAGGTTGTAGAGAATGTGGTAACTCGACAATTTTCGCGACACCTGGATGAAACTGTATCTAGATCCGCTCCAGTTCGGCTTCAGGCCTGGGTACAGCTTGGAGACGGCATTGGTCGCGTTGGTGGATGATCTCTGGAAGCCCCGGATAGGGGTTCTATCTTGGTCCTGTTAGACCTTTCAGCGGCTTTTGATACCATCAACCATGGTATGCTGTGCTGGTTGGGGGGGGTTGGGAGTGGGAGGCACCGTTTTGCGGTGATTCTTTTACCTCTCTGACTGGTCGCAGACAATTGACAGGAGGGCAGAGGTCGACACTGTGGTGCCTCACTTGTGGGATACGGCAGGGGTTGGTCCTCTCGCCTCCTGTACAACATTTACATGAAGCTGCTGGGTGATATTATCCGCGGCTTTGGGGTGGAGTACCATCAGAACACTGATGATACTCAGCTGTACATCTCTACCCCAGGCCACCCCAACGATGCCATCAAAGTGATGTCCCAGTGCCAGTGCCTGGAGGCCGTGCGGATCTGGATGGAGCGCAGCAGACTTAAGCTCAATCCCTCCAAGACTGAGTGGCTGTGGCTGCTGGCGTCGTGATATAGCCAGCTTATTCCATCGCTGGCTATTGGGGGAGCAAGATCCTGGTCCCTGTGAAAAGGGTCTGCAACTTGGGTGTCTTGGATACTCGGCTGTCATTGGCAGACCATGTGGCAGCCGTCACCAGGGCGGCTTTCTACCATGTTCGCCTGGTACGCCAGTTGTGCCCCTTTCTAGATTGCGATGCTATGCGGACAGTCACTCAGGCACTCGTCACGGCTCGGCTGGACTACTGTAATGCTCTCTAAATGGAGCTACCCTTGGGTCGCGTCCGGAAGCTCCAACTGGTACAGAATGCGGCCGTGCGGGGGAGGCAGTGGTAGGGCCCATGTGGCCCCCCTCCTGTGCAAGCTGCACTGGTTGCCAGTTGGCTTCCGGGTGCGATTCAAGGTACTGGTGATGACCTTCAAAGCGCGACATGGCATAGGACCCAGTTATCTACAGGACCGCATTCTGCCGGCAAATACCTCCCACTGACTTGTTCGCTCCCATAGAGAGGGCCTCCTCAGGGTGCCGTCAGCCAGACAATGTTGGCTGGCGACCCCCAGGGGGAGAGCCTTCTCTGTGGTGGCTTCCACCCTCTGGAATGATCTTCCCCCAGAGATTCACATTATCTCAGACGTACATGTCTTCCTCCCCGCTATAAAAACGCACTTTTTTATCCAGGTCAGTCTGGCCTAATCACACCTTCTTTTCCGTTTATAACTCAATGTTAATTTTATCTTTTTAATCTGTAAAAATGGCAATAAATTGGTTTTAAATTACGGTTTTAAATTTTTTTTCAGCCACTCTGGTATATATGTTTTAATTATTTTAGTATTGTTTGTTTTTCTGTATTGTTTTTAAAATGGCTGTACACCGTCCTTGCTCCCTTCGGGGAAAAGGTGTTATAGAAGTGCAATAAAAGTCAAAGTCAAAAGTTCATTGGAAAATTGCTGCTCCCAAACAGAATTTGAGGGTAAAAGCTTTGCTAAGAAAAATCCAACACAATGGAAAAAGCGGTGAAAGATTAAGAAAGGTTAAAGGACAAAAAAAATTCAGAAAGGAATCCAATTGCAGCTGAGTACCGTGCCAATGTAACAGTGCATAAACTTTTTCATGCATTCATTACAAATAAAATTTACAAGATATTGGAAGTTTTGAGCTTTTGGATTTTACTTCACTGACATCTAGAGGTTGTCCACGTTTTGGAACCAAATCTCCACATACCTGCTTCAGGGTTAAATAATAAAGAAGATAAATAGTCAGGAAGCTCCCCACTTCTGTGGGAATGGGTATGGAGCAAACTCATTTCTCTAGGCACTTTTTGAGGATGGCGTCCTCTATGTACACATTCCAGAGTGTTTTCTGTCGACTTTCAAGACTTACAGTGTATGTTTTGCAAACATCCATAAAGCACAGTGTCTTTCAAAAGAAATCTTTTAACTTTAAGGTCAAAGGTAAAGGACAAGGTCATATGTCCCAGTTGAGACATATGAAAAATATTAACATCTATCCAAGTTAGATATTATGGATATGTTTGAAAATTAAGCTTATGAAGCTAGCACCAATTTTTCAACTAAAAATTCTGGGATTCTACATTCTATTTCTGGGCCTCACACTTGCCAACTCAGGAAATGTATTTTTTTAAAAAAACTGAAATGAATTTGTGATGTAAGCAATAATTAATTCCTATAAATGTTTAAGAACAAGATGAAAGATAAGCTGAGCAGGCACAACTAGTCTCACAGTTTGAGAAGAGGTGGAACATCCAAAGGATTTTTCTTGTTCTTTCTCCATTTTTCTGGAATTGCTATGGTATGCAGTGATGCCAAACCGAATCAATATAAAAGTCTTTAAACACTCGTAGTGATCTAGGATACAAAATTATGCAGGCTGAACTATAGGATAAGCATATGAGGGAAAAAGGAAACTCATTTCATTTTCTCTTTAAAACAGAGGTTTCCAACCTTGGTCCCTTTAAGGCTTGTGAAATTCAATTCCCAGAATTCCCCAGCCAGCCATGCTGGCTGGTAAATTCTGGGAGTTGGAAGTCCATAAGCCTTAAAAGGACCAAGGTTGAAGACCTCTACTTTAAAATACTTGTTAATTCAAGAATTGGTATAAACATTCCTATTTGACCTGTAGCATCTTACCAGCACACAGCTGGAAAACAAGAGATGCATATATTAAACGAACATACATGTATAGATTTTTAAGCTTTTAAAGCCACAAAAGGACATTTAAAATAACAAGAAATAAAATGCCAAATTCATAGGCCTCAAATTTTGGCTGCAAAAAATGTGTTAATTTTTTTTTTGTATCTTTACTGCTCTCTAGATTTCTGAAGAACAGAACCTGTAGTCCTCCTTAAATGAAATTTAATCTTAAGTGTGTATTGACAAAATACATTCAGATGGGCTGACTAATGAATTTCTTACAGACTTTCAAAGAAATCATAATAAATATCCTGGAATATATTAGGCCAAGCATAGATGATGCATCACAGATAGACACAATTAAACTTTTTGTCTTTTTGTTATCTCCCTGATGACTTCCAATGTGCTATTTGTCCTAAAGCTTTTTGTATGCAATCAGTATGAATAAACATCTCTAGCAGAGATTAGACTGATTTCTTGATGATGTGGCAATTAGCAGGTATTAGTCATGATGCCTAATGCAGTTTCCAGCATGAGAGAAGCATATTACTGGAAAATAGAAATAGCAATAGCACTTAGAATTATATACTGCTTCACAGTGCTTTGCAGCCCTTTCTAAGCGGTTTACAGAGTCAGCATATTGCCCCTAACAATCCTCATTTTACCGACATTGGAAGGATGGAAGGCTGAGTCAACCTTGAGCTGGTGAGAATCAAACTGCTGGCAGTCAGCAGAATTATCATGCAATACTGCATTCTAACTACTGCACTATCATGGCGCCAAAATAGAAAATATTTTAGTGAATTCATGGCCTGCTTATGAGGTTCCCATGTAGCTCTCTGAAGTAATAAGGATATTGAATGACAGCAATAAGATTAAAGAATTTGTGAGGTAATAGTAATGGCTAGGCTAATCTTCAATGAAAGTTACCCTTTTAAAAGCTGCTTTGGTTGGCATCTATTGTATACTTGGGAATTCACTGTGTGACCTTGAATACCCTCTGAGACAATTCACAAATAAGCCTTATTCCTTTTTTCTTTATGATATATAATTGTTTATTATTATTATTTATTATTGTTTATTTGATTTATATACTGCCCTACTCCTGAAGGACTCAGGGTGGTGAACAGCCATAAAAACACCAACATGTACACAAATTAAAACAACAATTAAAATAATTAAATAAAGGCTGATCGAGTAAGACCAATTTAAAATTCATAAAACCTCAATTAAAACCAATTAAAACAGCCTAAAAACATGTAGGAAATCAAGACAGCCCAGCCTGGATGAAAAGGTGGGTCTTAAGCGCACGCCCAAAGACCTGGAGATCTTGCGTATCTCTGGGGGAAGTCTGTTCCACAAGGTCGGCGCTGCCACAGAGAAGACTCTACCCCTGGGAGTGGTCAGCCAACATTGTCTGGCTGACGGTACCCTGATGAGGCCCTCTATGGGAGCGGACTGGTCGGTGGAAGATATTGGTTGGTAACAGGAGTTCCTACAGATATCTCGCTTCTAAGCCATGAAGCACTTTGAAGATGGTGACAAACACCTTAAAACGCACCCAGAGGACCACAGACAGCCTGTGCAGCTCGTGCAGGAGGGGGTGTTACATGGGCACGACCCCAACGCCATAATTCCCTGTGCAGCTGCATTCTGAACCAGCTGAAGTCTCCAGGTGCAGTTCAAGGGGACCCCCATGTAGAGAGCATTGTGGTAATCCAGGCGGGAAATGACAAGTGCTTGAGTGACTGTGCGTAGGGAGTCCTGATCTAGAAATGGACGCAACTGGCGTATCAAGCGTACTTGATTAAAAAAAAACCTGGCCCCAGTCGTCATATGGTCTTCCAAAGACAGCCGTGTATCCAGGAGGACGTCCAAGTTGTGAGCCCTTTCCACCGGGGGCAACAAATCGCCCCCGATAGCCAGTGATGGAGTCAACTGGCTATATTGGGACGCCGGAAGCCACAGCTACTCCATCTTGGAGGGGTTGAGCCTGAGCCTGTTCCTCCCCATCCAGACCTGCACGGCCTCAAGACACTTGAACATCACTTCCAAGGCCTCGTTGGGGTGGCCTGGGGTGGAGATGTACAGCTGGGTGTCATCATTGTGCATTTTTCCAAAATTACAACTGTTTCTCACAAGGGAGTTTTTATAGACCCACTATATTTC
>JANHFO010006198.1:204406-216645 GCA_032468095.1 Pareas carinatus | reverse complement strand
TAGTGATAGGTTTTTTTTTTCTGTTAAGAGAAGCCTTGCCTTGTAAAGGAAAATTTGATTTATGTAAAAAAAAAATTTTTTTGTTTTTTTTTTTGATAATCCAATAAAAACTTTTTCTAACAAAAAAAGAATAGGAATAAAACTGATTTGCGCTGGCCACCACCAAGCGCTCCTTAGAACTTCACCTCCCTCTTCAATTGCCTCTCCAGGGCGATTTTGGGCCCGAAGTCCCCCAATGCAATAGAAGAAAAGGACTTTCGCAGCTGGAGCGCCTGGCTGCTTGGTCCTTGCTCGCCAGAAACGAAAGTCTAAACTCCTCCAATACATTTTAAGTAAACCAAAAGACCCTGTAGCTCAAGAAGAAAAAACTGTACTCATCTACAATATGCAATGTACTGTAAGGACTATAACAGTCACCAGTTTACAGAAGGCAGAAGACTAGCAGAACTCATTCATAAACATCAAGTAGCAGTTAGAAGACATGATAACAACTCATTAGCCTTACAACACAACCATATATGAGCATCCTAAACTAGGCTAAATCCATAAACACTATAGAATTTCAGGAAGCTTGACATTCATATAAATCATCCATCAACAGACATATAGAGATGACTTTATTGAATCCTAGAAGATGGGTTTTAGCAATAGCAATAGCACATAGACTTATATTCCAGTATATACTATACTGTACAACAGTATAGTATAGTGCAACAGTCTCTGAGCAGTTTGCAGAGTCAGCATCTTTCCCCCAACAATCTAGGTCCTCATTTTACCGACCTCAGAAGGATAGGAGGATGAGTCAACCTTGAACCAGTCAAGATTTCATTTTATTATTGATTCTGATGTAGAGTTCTATCCTTCCTGAAGAAAGGAGGATGACTTGTACAATGGAGAGTCCTTACACACAATATTTGCAAGTGGTACCAAAGACTTCGTTAATAACAAATAAAAGTATTTCATCTGAAAAACAAAATGTAATGCATTTGAACATCCTTTTGGTTTTAATAGCTAATATTAAGGACAATATCAACCATCAGATCTAGAATTTTGGATACCTTTTCCCCTCTCCCCTTTTATTCTTAGCATCGGCTTTTGAATTTGTTGTCACTTTCAGCAGTTTATATATTTATTGCTATGTACATGCTTTCTCCCCTCCCACAGAAGTCTTATCTTCAGAACAATATCTTAAGAAAGTGGATAAATTTAAAACATGTCTTGGTGGGAAGCCACCTGAGAGATTGGCCTTGCATCCCTGTTTCTCATGGTTGATCATGATCTATTTTTCTAAGCTGTGGATAACTATCAAGTGCATTTCTCTAAGGGCCCCACTGAAAAGCTCAGTTCTTTTCAATACAGCTGTGATGTTTATTTATTGTAGTGTTGGGTCAATGTACATGAAGCCTCTGTAAAGAAAAGGAAACTTTGTATAGATAAAATAACAATCTGTTTTTTTCCCCTCTGTACTTATCTCACATGGTGGGGGAGAAGGAGAGAGAAAGGAATGAAGAAAGGAAATAATTTTCTTTGAAGGAAGTTTTTTTTTACAGGTCTGCATGTGTTTGTGCATGAATTGCTATTTAGAGAGAAGTGTGTACATTTTAACATACCATAGAATAATTGAATGTCTGCGGTTGGTAATAAAACACATTGCAGCAGTATAGTTTAATTTCATTTGCTTGGCTTATTATTTTGGACTCACTCAATTTAGGCTTAAGGCAGTCTGCAAAATAAAAATTAACCAAATCGTCATTATGAAAATTAATTATAATGATGACATCGATCCAGAAATCCTATAAGAGGAATTTTGTTAATGAAATGCTTTGGTTGGCTATGGTAAAAAACAAAAAACCACAGTTTTTGCTGATAATTCCTTGTTTGACTGCAATGCCCTATTTCTGTGAAATTTGCACTGGAATGTTTGGTGATATAGAATATGCCTGGAGGGGCTATATAAAGAAAGGATACATAGGCAAAAAATAGCTCTTCTTTTCTTTTTGTCACTATGAGCTTGCATCAGTTCAAAGGCATTTTCAAGGCAGGAGGGAAACTGTCTATTTGAGAATTTATCTGAATTCAAGCTGCATCAATATCCATCAGGTTATTACAATATCCACCAAAACATTGCTTTATCAACAGCTGCAGGCTTAAGTCAATGAAAATGTTGTAAGGCCATAAGAGCATTACAATAAACATACCAAAAAATAAAAAGGAGACAAGAAAACATCAATTTTAACCTGTCAAGGAATGACTGGATAGATCTCTAGGCAGGAGAAATTGGGAATAAATTGGAGTGGTCTCAGCATGTGTCTTCAAATCTTAGATCTGGATATTATACACGATAGAGTGGTTGTTGATAGCTAATGGGGTTAGGAAAAGACAGATGGACAGAGGTTTTAACCTGCTTTAGATAATTTCTTCCCAACATTTCTAAGACCAGGCCTTAGAAACAAATGTACACAAAGCCAGAATGGAGAACACAGCAACAAACAGCAAATGCCTCCTCTGCAAAGAAGCTGAAGAAACAGTGAATCACCTAGTTAGCTGCTGCAAGATCACACAGATTGACTACAAACAGCAGCATGACAAAGTTGCAACAATGGTCAATTGGAACATTTGCAAGAGATACCATTTGCCTACAAGCAAGAACTTTTCTGGTGGGACCCCAAATAATAGAAAATGAAGAAGCTAAAGTGCTCCGGGACTTTGAAATTCAAACAGGCAAGTAACAGACAAGACTCCAGAGTTAAAATCTGTTGATAACAGATACAAAAAAGTCTTTCTAATGGACATTGAAATACTTAGAGACTGCAAAATAGAGAACAGTTGAGGAAAAATCACAAAATGGGAAGATTTACAAATAGAAGTAGAATAAATGTGGCAAAAGAAAGCAAAGCTAGTACCAATAGTCATAGGCACCTTGGGTGTAATTCCCAAACAACTGGAACCCCACTTGAACACCATCAACATTGACAAAATCACCACCAGTCAATTGCAAAAGGCACCTGTACTTGAGACAGCTTGCATCCTGCAATGATGCAACAATATCTGCCTATCCCAGTTCCTTGAGAGGACTTATAGGGTGATAAAAATGCCAAATCCAGTGTAAACATCTGACTCACTTTGCAACCAACCATAACACTTGTTAAAAGGAACTTCAGGCCACTGAGCTTGCAAGTCCAAGGATTGGGTCTGAAGACATTACTATATTAGATTATGAAATTGGTCTCCAAAGGTTTCTAAGCATAACTAACATTTAGACATATAGAAAAGAATACTAGTTATCATCTGTCACAGATAAGCCATTCACCGGGAATATTTTAACTTTGCTGAGAGTAGGTTTAAATGACTGTTTCATCTGCTCCAATACTGATATACAGATTGGTAAGCATCTTCACAGCTCTATTTGCATATGATTAAAGAAGGAAAGAGGAAAAAAAGAAGGAAAAGGAACCACACTGAAGCATTGTTAAGAATGGCTGATCCCAGTTACTTATCAAACAATAAAGCCGTATGGAGCATTAAATACAAAACACCACCGAAACAAACTCACTCCATCTGCCTCAATTTTAGAACATTTTTCTCCATAAACCCAACATTTTAATATTGAACCACAGTAGGATTTCCCCTTTGGCAAAACATCTTGAAATGATGCATGAGGCACACACTGTGTTTTCAGTGGTGAGTGTCATGGGATTACTTACTGCTTACAAATGAAGTGTTCAAAGAAAGATGCTGTTTGTAGCTTGCAAATAAAGTTCAGGTCACAACAAACTTTCGGTACACACTTTTGCATAACTGTTGCCTTGTTAGTTTGTGTATGCATAGGCCAAACATTTCTGACAGAAAAAATGTATTTATTTTTATTATTTATTTATTTACTCGCCAAGTGTGTCTGGACACACAAGGAATTTGTCTCCGATGTACGTGCTCAATACTTACATACAGGCTACAATTGGCAAACTGTGATTACAATCATAAGATACATTCATAATCATAAAATATATTCATCATGCCATCATGTTATAAAGTACAATCATCATGTCACAAAACATTTCATCATGTCACATATCAACACTTGTGACAAAACATGTCGCAAAACACATTCATCACGTAATACAATTACTTTTTTTATTTTTAGGTTTGGGACAGTCTATATTTGATCAGTCATAGAATACTAATAATCAATCAACAAGTCAAACTAGGATACTAAATGACACGACTATTATATATTTTAAGATGTAAGCAACAAGTTATTGTCATGCAAATAAGAGAATAGGTAATAGGTAATAAGTAATAGGAAAGATGAGAAGGGTAATAATGATACATTTCTATAGATAATTTAACAGTGTTGTGGAAGTTAGTTGTTAAGCAGATTAATGGCATGGGGGAAGATACTGTCCTTGTGTCTAGTTGTTTTGGTTTGCAATGCCCTGTATTATGTCCAGGCTGTGATGGATCAATAATTATTTTCTGAGCCCTTTTTCTGGCTTGTTTAGTGTACAGTTCTTCAATGAAGGGAAGGTTTGTAGCAATTACTTTTTTTGCAGTTCTAATTATACTTTAAGTTTGTGTCTATCTTGTTTGGTTGCAGTGCCAAACCGGGCAGCAATTGAAGTGTAAATAACAGACTTGATTCCTTTGTAGAATTGTGTCAACAGTTTCTTGGGCAGTTGTCTCAGAAAGAACATTCTTTGTTGTGCTTTTTAAATGACATTTTTAATGTGAGCTGACCATTTTAGGTCTTGGATATATCTAGATATATCTGAATGCCTTTAATCAAATTGCTTGTTTTTGATTCTTTATAATGGCTGCTGGAATAGCAAAATCAGCTCTATAAATCTGGCTATCAACAAGCAACAGCAAGGGATATAGAAAGTTTTTATTCTGTTGCTGTCATCTAATGTAAGTATTTTTGCGGTTCTGATCTATTGACCTTGGATTGGAGAAGGAACATCAAGGTGATAGAACCTAGGACTTTTCTTCTTTCTTGGCTACCACTAGTGTTAAAAAGTTCACATTCAAAATGTTTTTGATGGTCACAGATGTAAAAATTCCTTGTGATAAATATGACATGGGTAGATACACTTGTAGAGGTAATAGTCAACTATCAATCATCAACCCTGGCCTTAACCCTAACCCATCAACAGAGGAAAAATATGAGGCAGATGATATAAATGGACATAATTATGTGCAAAATTCCCTGGTGGGCCAATGAATACATACAGTATAATAGGATTTTGAAACGTCCCCATGCCTAGCACAACATGTCTGCCTTTCTGTATGTGTGTATGCACACAATATACACATGCTGTCCTTCCTCTCCGGAAATCTTCACATATTGCAATGGCATGTAGGACCTGGAGGTCAAAGAGGGCACCATTCTGTATAATCAGGCAGCATGACACCACTATATCTATACAGCCTCTTCTAAGAGAGACACAAATAGATTTGAAATTTATTTCTCAAAATACAGTGCAGATTAGCTTGCTTACAGGCAAGCCACCTAATGTAAAGCAGTTACTGACCAACAACAATGACAAATCACAACAAGAAGCAGGAACCAAGCCCAGTGGCAAATTAACTTTGTTCTCATCTCTGTTCTGGCAATACTATCATTGGACCTAGTAACATCATATATGCCGTCAGGCAAATATAGGCTGATTTTATGCAAAAAAGGGATATAAATCAGGGTTCAGTCATAGGAAATGCACTCATTCCTTAGAACATTCCATCAAAATGGCAGTGCTTAAAGAAAAGAACAAGAAATATAGATCTGAATGTGCAATAGATGAGCTGCATTTTTGGGGTGGGATGTTTTAATACTGTTTCTCATGAATTAAATAGAGGTCAAGGTTTGTTTGAATTCTGCATGCTGCATCTCTCTTTTCCTCCATCACTTCTGCTCACCGACATATTTTGTTTCAGGACTAAAAAATTCATATGTAATAGATTGACTACAATTTAAGTTACCCCAGGACATTCTACAATTACTTTATGATCACAGGCTAATTCTATCAGAGCAAATCTGCACGTTCCCTAAAACATCCTCTTATTTACGTATATAATTCCCTCATCTAATCTTGTTCCATCTAACCAATTGTTTGGGCATATTTCATATAATTAATGCTAAAATAGGTTAGTATTTAAAATTTCTGGCTTGTATTCAGATTGTGTCTTCTCCTCTATCAGGGTGTCAGACAGGCGGCCCGCAGCTTGGATACAGCCCGTGACAGAAATGGATCTGGCTCATGGGCTGAACAAGGAGGCAAGCAGCGCACTCCCTGGAGGCAGTACAACGTGGGTAGGGGGTGTGGGACACAGGGAGATCAGCAGGGGCTGCGGAGAGTTGCAGAGGGACATGGGGGCCCCCTGCGGGGGATTGGAGGGTATCTGGGTGTGTGTGTGGGGGGGGGAAGTGTGGCCTGCAGTGGCCACAAAAGCAGTGGTACTGGCCCTCTATGAAATTGGGTTTGACACCCCTGTCATATATGATCTTCCCCATAACACACTGGAACCATACATTTGGTGTGATGAGTGATGGATCTGGGAAAATCCAGATTCAAATCCACCCTCATCCATGAAAATTCCTTCATGACTTTGAGCTCCCTTTCTTTACTCTCTGGCAACACAGTTCTGGGGAAAACTGGAAGAGGTAATGCTATGAACTTATATTTTTTTGACTTTGATTTTCGTGGATCTATTCTTTTTTAAAAAACTTTGTATTGTTTTCCTTCCTCGTGCTTCAATTTTAGGTCAGCTTCTAGCATCTGGGTAAACAATGTAAACATCTTTCTATACATTTTCTATATCATCTATCTAATCTTTTAATGTATTGTAACATTTACTCTAATATCAATTAACCTTGTTAGTACATTTTCAAGTCTATTCCTTCCATTTTTTGTCTAACCATCTATAAAAATTATTCCTTGTTCTAAAGTGTCCCGATTCTTCTTTATCCTTCAATTTCAAAGTCAATCTATCCACTTCTGCACATTCCAAAATCTTCTTAATTATTTCCTCATTTGTATATTTTTTCCATTTTTCCAATTTTGTGTAAAGACAATCCTGGCAGCTGTTAGCTGTTATCAAGTAAGTATATTGTTTATTAATACATTCTGACAAAATACCCAATAAAATCAATTCTGGTTTAAAATTTATCTGTAACTTTGTCATTTCCATTAACAATTTATGTATTTTTTCCCAATATTTTCCCGCATAACTACACATCCACCACATGTGATAATATGTGAACAGGCAGCCCCCTTGAGTCACCAACTCTAGTTTCCGGGATTCAAATGGTTGGAAACTCTCCCCCACAGTCCTCTTTAGCCATCCCCTCTGTACCCATGCCAACACTTTTTGGATGATTGGGTCTGCCACGGTTTGCCTGGCCATCTTGGCAGAGGTGACTAGTCCCCAGTCCTGACAATCAATTAGTAACATGGCATCCTCGGTTGTCTCTGGTTCCTCCTTGGTTAGCAGCGGGCATCGACTAAGAGCGTCCGATGATTCAGTTTGGTTCCCAGCCGGTGTGCCAATGTGTAGTGATGGCACTGACTTTGTCTGTTATCGAGTGAATGCCCTTGCCATCTATCCTGTAATCCAGGAAGTTGACTTTGGGGACCCCAATGGAACATTTCTCTTTCTTTAGGTATAGTCCTGCCTGTCTGAAACAGGTCAGCACTTCCCTGAGGCGTTTGTATAGTTGGGGCTCGTTCTCGGTCGTAACAAGTACATCATCAAAGTATGGTACTACCCCAGGGATTTTATATAATAGGCACTCCATGATGCTTTAGAAGATCCCCGGGGTCACACTGACCCTGAATTGGAGGTGATTGCACCTAAAGGCTCCCCTGTGTGTGACTATAGTCTGGGCTTCCGCTGTAGCGCCATCTACCGGGGGTTGTTGGAATGCCTCAGCCAGGTCTAATTTTGCAAACATTTTTCCTGGCCCCAGGGAGTGTAGTAGATGCTGGACTACTGGAACCAGGTAGGCGCTCTGCTGCAACGCCTTGTTTAGCATGCATTTGTAGTCCACGCATATTCGAATTGAGTCATCCCTTTTCAATGGGGGTGACAAGAGGTGTTTCCCATTTAGCATGGTCAACCAGTTCCAGCACCCCCTGTTTTATTAGTTTGTCAAGTTTATCAAGCATGAAAGGAACCACGGTTGTGGGCAGGCTGCCCTCTTTAAACCATTTCAAGTGGGCAGCCTGCCAATCATCTGTGTGGGAATTTCTGTGTTTGGGAATTCCCCCCCCAATTGGTTGTCCCGGACATAACAAGGAGGAAGAGGCGGAAAAAGGAGGACAGGCTGACTCATGGACCGGTGGGCTCCGAGGAAGCATGCGGGCTCCCCTCAGCCAGGGACATCCGGAGAGGAGCCCCTGGGGCAGTGGGTGTGGGGCCCGGCTTCAGGACCACCGGAGGGTTCTGGTAGGGAAGGGGGGCTAGAACTGAGGGGTGCAGAAGCAGAGGCAGAGCTGGCCCCAGCCCCTGGTGGAGGGAAGCTGCCCTCGGGCCCGGAGCAGCGTGCGGAGGAGGACACGGGTCCTGAGGCCCGTATGTGCGAGAGAGGGAGGAGGGGGAAGCAGCGGGAAACCCTGAGCCGGTTCCTGGGGTGAAGGGGCCGCTAATTGAGCCCACCCTAACTTTGGGTTAAAAGGCAGGGGAGTGGGATGGATGGAGGTCGCGGACAACCATTTATTTTGGGGGCAGCTCACTTTGGTTTCGGTCTCGGTCTTCCCGGGGACCCTTCTTGAAGAAGAACCCTCGGAACGCCCAGCTTGGAACCAGGTTTGCCGGAGCGGCCGTTGGGGTTTGTGTCAAGGGGCGTCTCTTGGGACTTTGGCTGCTCCTGCTGCATTCCGGGCTGAGCCTCCCTGCGGTGAAACGGGAGCGGGCTCTGGCCTCACGAGGCTCCAGGGGGGATTCCCTGTCCCTGCTTTAGAGAGGGGAGGCTCCGTTGCCTGGGGCTGCTGCTGGTTTTTTGGCCAACGTTCCAATAACCAGCGGGTGGTCAGGCCTCTTCCTCAGGCCGGGTCAGAACAGAACCTCTTTCTCCAACCGTTGTGCAGCCGTGGGCTTGGCCGCCTCTTCCCTGACCAGCATCCCTTTGCCTCGCCTGCCCAGGTCTTCCCTGTATCATCAGACAGGTCCAGGCTTCCTGGTCCCCGGAGCTTCCTTCCCCTGCGGCTGGCCTTCCGGGCTCTGGGGGGAAGGTCTTTCCCTGTGGCACCTGCACCTGCTGCATCCTCTATGACATCCCGCCCTCCCTCGCCCTTTGCTCTTCCCCCCCTGGGCCGAGGCTCCCTCTGCATGAGCGGAAGGAGGGTGCAAGGACAGCCTGGCCCAGGACGGGGGACGGAGGACGGGATGAGGAAGGGCTGCGGAGGGAATGTCTTCCCCTTCCCCTCGGTCCCGAGTGTTCTGATCCGAAGACTCACGTAGCAAGCCGCCAAAGAGCTAAAACTCACTCTTTTAATACACAGTAGCAAAGTTGTTAAATCTTAATCGATTTATAGCTAAAGCGGCTTGTTAGAGTTCTTCTCTGGCCACAAATTTGTCGCTGGAAATTTACGGCCCCGCAATAAAGCCTGGTTTGTAACCCAGGCAAAAAGCTTAGTTTTAAATCGGAATTTGCAGTCCACAAGGATTCAAGGCAAACACCCGCCTAGCCCTCCTACCCCGCAAATCAGGACGTCCAGGAAAATCCAGTCACGAGGTTCAAGAATTTCAGGAATCACAGAAGTCAGGACGATCTTTCTCTTTTATCCCCCGCTGAGGGTGGGACTACTAATACCAGCCATGGCGACGCCCAACAGACCGACCAACCGCCTCCCGTTGAGCCTCTGGCCTCGCCCTGCGCCGCGCCTTTGCATCGGGAATTGGGGCCAGCTGTTCTTCATCATCATTATTGGCAGGCTCACTGTCAGCAGGGCGTGGAAGTAGCTTGCACCCCGGCTGTGCGTTAATTGCTGGCTGTGGCAATGGGTCAAGATCCACGCCTTCCCGTTCCCCAGCACTGTCGACAGGTAAGGAGTGTTCTAACTCGGCCTCCTCCTCCATCTCCTCTTAAACATCTGGAGCTGGAGTTCATCGGGGAGTTGACAGCCGGCTAGGCACAACTGGCTGGGGGATTCTGGGAGCGGGGTCAGCACCCTCCAACTCCTCCTCGGGATCTGAAACAGGAGGCCACCACGTTTTCTGTTCTGTTGTGGATCGTGTGGTTTTGTATTGTTTGGTCTGTCCCTTCTGGGTTTGGTTGACAGGAAGGTTGGTTGTCCCTCTCACCTGTCCCTTGTGGGGTTGTGCGAACGGCCGGTGGTCGGAGGGTGGCCCCAGCACAGAGGAGCACAGGGTGAGGGAAGGGCACACCATCGACCAATTTCCCCCCCATCTACACTCATGTTTGGCCCATTAGAGTCCCACTGATGCCCAAAGAGACACCCAGATGTGAACATTTTAGAATGCCACCCCATCCCAAGGCAATACGATAACTTTCTCCCCGGTTTTTGTTCAGGTCTCCCACCCTGTCCTGCTGGTGCACTTCTCCCAGGTGGTCTGAGGGTGGCCACAGCCACATCCATACTCTTCCGTGGCCAAACCTCCCCCGCTTTCCATGGTCGTCTCCCCCTCCCCCCTTTAGTGCTGCAACGTAGCCCAGACAATTTTATTTCTTTTATTTTAATTGATGCAACCCCTCCCCCCCCGCATCTCGCCCTTCAGGAAGCAGCAGAAGCAGGAGGACCAGCCCTGCCTCCTCAACATTTGAACGGGAGGAAGTGGGGACCTTGGGGGGGTCAGTTCCAGCCCAGCTGCTCCCTGATATTGTTATCAATGACCCAGATAGAAAGGGAGCGGCTTTTCCATCTCACGCATTTTATTGAAAAGCAGAAGTTTGCTGGTCAGACTGAATATCAAATCAAATCAATTATCTTTACTGCAGAAAAAAAAGAGAAACAGTTTAATACAACAATTTTTTCCACTGGGGAAAAAAAACAACAACCACGGGACAATAAAATGACAGACATCGTTAAAGGTTCGGCCCAGTTGCATCACACGGTGAAGGTATTTGTCCAGCTGGTGTGAGGGGTGGGGTCCACGTCCTTGCAAAGTAATAGACGTGGCATTTATCAGGGTGGCCCTCTCGGTTGGAGGTGATCAAGGAGGTCAGAGACCAGAGAAGGCCTCGGGGTGGACGTGATGTTTACTTGGCAGAAGAGGA
Organism: Pareas carinatus; assembly: GCA_032468095.1. Taxonomy (NCBI): domain Eukaryota; kingdom Metazoa; phylum Chordata; class Lepidosauria; order Squamata; family Pareidae; genus Pareas; species Pareas carinatus. The sequence continues at coordinate 205,415 of JANHFO010006198.1, read as the reverse complement.
GCTCTGCCATTTTTGGGGGCGGTGGGGAATCTGCTCCTCCCCTCCCGGGCAGTCTTGTGGATTTACTCTTGGGAAAGCGGGCTCCATGGAGGGGCCCTCGGCTGCTCCCCCCCCCATGGGGAGGAATTCATGGTCTCTGCTTGGCTGAGTGGGGGTGGGGAGGGCTGTCTGGAAGATGCTGGGCCTCCGCTGTGGAAATGGGGAAGGGGCTGGCCTGCCCGATGGCTGCAATCAAGCTTGGATTTGTAAATAGGGGAGGAGGGGGCGATGGAGGTGAGGAAAACCAGGGCAGCAGCCCCCCCCCCAGACAACCTCCAAGGGGAGAGAAGAGGGGTGACTCCCCGAGACCCCAGGATGACCCTCAGCCATGGAAGCTTCCTCAGCCTGGCATGGAGTGGTCACAGGGAAGAGCCACGTGGACCAGCCCCGAGCCTGGGCAAATCGACCGTGGACCTCGCTGGGCGAACCAGGCAAGCCCGCTTGTCCCAGACGGCTGGTCCTGACAGCCAGGAGGAAGGGACAGGCGGGAGGAGATTCATCTCTGGAGTCCCTCAGGGCTGGAATCGGCTCTGACCGTAGGAGGGGACGATGGGCTTCTCCGGGAGACTGGCAGGGGTCTGACCAGCAGTCTCCCTCCTTCAGGCGCTGGGAAGAAAACCAAGGAGAATAAGGATTATTTTGCCAAGTGTGGCTGGACACAGGAGGAGTCTGTCTCCGGTGTTCCTGTTCTAAACCTCCCTCCCTACAACGAACACAACGAGAGGGCTGAGCTTTAGCAGGCCAACGGAAGGCCTCACAAGGCAGAGGTCCAAGATGGGGCATCTTGGGGTGCAAAAGGTAAAGTGTTCTTCATTTATTTGTTTTGGACCCTGTCTTCAGGCTTGGGACCAGTCTATTTGCGGGACCGCCTTCTACCGCACGTCTCCCAGCGACCTATCAGATCCCAGAGTCGATCTTCTCCGAGTCCCGTCAGCCAAACAAAGTGGGTTGGCGGGTCGGCGGGGAAGGG
>JANHFO010006198.1:164716-174864 GCA_032468095.1 Pareas carinatus | reverse complement strand
AAAAGGGGAGCGATAAAATGATTTCCAATAAATAATTAAAATAATCTAATTTAAATTTAAATACAGGAGGACAAGGGTGCGGCTATCCCAAGCCGGCCTGTTGGAATAGGTAGATCTTTAAAGCGCGGCGGAAGGTTTGAAGGTCAGCAATCACTCGTATAGCGTTATTTTCGGGGGATGCCTTATATTTTAGCGAGAGGCAAAACTGTAAGTAGGTCTTATTTTCAGAGGATGTCTTAACTTTCAGGGAAACAGGGTAGCTATAAAAGAAAACTGTAGTTTGTAATCTTTCTTTTGGCCAAGGTCATACAAGGCAATGTGGAATTAAGAACTAAAAAACTTTAATAGCTTGGAAAGAAGCAGGAATAGTAGCAAGACATGATTTTTAAAATATCCCCCTCATTCAATGGCATCTTTCAGTCTTTCATTTCTGCACTATTATGATATGGATCCTGAGTGCCATTTGATAATTTTAAAATAAAGATGGCTTTAAATATGAGACAAAATATTTAAAAAAATGTATGCCACCCAACTTCTTTAATGAAAACTGAAGGAAAATAATATTTTCACCCACTTCAGTTACTTACTCAGGCACATTGGGCTTTTGTAAACTGTCTTTGCTTGGGAAAAAAATTCAGGCAATTCACAAGTGGCTTTTGGTGTGGCTTAGCTGTACAAGAAGGAGGGAAAGCCTGATGAGTCCGCTTGATGTCTATCTGATAACTTTCACTAAATGCAATACAGAAACTTGTTTTGGTATTTCCATTAAATCAAACAGCTTCTTTGTCTCAGATTCTTCTGGATTTCCAATGGTGCATGCATTGACTTGATAGGGAGAAAATTCTGGAAATGTTATTTTGTCCTAAAGAATACCAATAGCCTGAATAAATCGATTATACATACCAGTGTATATACCAATTTCCAGGTGATTTGTTTAATTTGCAGTCACATTCTATCTGGTGCATATAGTGTTAAAGGTGTCTTCAATAGCTTTTTAATATACTCTCTCATTGTCAAGTGAATAAGTATCACATCTATCTCAGTAGCAGTGGAGATCTTGTCTACAACTTGAACATATTGGCTTTGTGAGAGAAGATGGTGACATAGTTTTATTGAATACTGTCCAATAACAAATAACAAACAAGCCCCCTCAGCACCTCAAAATGCAAGGAAGTCACTTATTTCTTGTTTCTTGAACAAATCAGGAGCAATAAATAAATATTCATCAACATGAAAATAGGGTAGAAAAACTAAAAATATCAATGCCCATGCAACTGTAGGACAATCTTGACTGAGCCTCCCTGGTGGAAAGGAATTTACAGCCATTCATCATTTTTTTATTGTTCGAGGAAGATTATTGGACCATCTAAGGCCCAGAGTCAGTTTGGGAAATTATGCTACAAGTCGGCATTTTTTGTTACACAATTTTTTAAAATTATTTTTTTAAAGGTAAAAGGTCAGGTGGAGGACCTAGAAGAAGTGAATATGGGTGTATGGGCATTATTTCTCTAGGCACTATCAATATACTTAGTATGTAGCTTTATACTGTTTTAGTATGTATTTCAGTCTTGGTGTTCCTTCTCATAGATCCTAAATATATTGATAGTTCCTGGCTTCATATTCCAATCCTTATTAGCTGAATACTTAAATACTGAGCTTTAAATCAGCATGAACAAAGTTTCCATAAATAATCAATAAAACGCAACATCATCAAATCTGAACAAAAATTTAAAATGCTTATACAACTTAGTTTGTACAAACTATTGATCCTGTCTTGAGTAGTGGACTCATTTAGAAGTTTAAGCTGGAGAAATGTAGACAACCTTAAAAAGAGTCTTGGATAATAATGGAGAGGCAGTATGTTTTACAAGGCTTTTTTTAAAGAGACCTTTTAAAAATGAAACAAAATAGTCAAAAGCTGATATATTGTTACGTTTTTAAAGGTTTTCCATAAGTCTTCTGGGAAAGTTTTAGGAAAGTTTACCAAGTTTGATTAAACTTTTCTATCTCCTTTCCATCTTTTCTCAAGCAAAGTAAATTGTACATAGATCTGGGTTATTGTTTACTATAAGAAAGTAAGTCAGTTAATTGTGTGCATGTTTTAATATTTCTAGGATAATTTTACTTCCTCCTGTTTGGTTCAGTTTGTGAGAGGCTGTTGTTAAATTGTTACAGCTTAGCCAAGAAATCATATTTTCCAATTCAACCTGAACAAGGTGGCTTATCCAAGTAGAAGAGAGAGCATGCTATTCATGCTTTGCCCCTATTAAAGAACTGAACTTCTTTTGATACATTTTTAATGGAAAATGATTCACATGATTGTAGTTTATGAATGAAAAATTTTCAAGTTTGTCAAATTTGAAGAAAACATCCGCATTAAAAAAAATCTAAGTATGTTTATTTAGCTCAGCAGGACTCTGATCAAAATTGTATTATATAAATCCTGTCTAAGCAGCAGTGTGGACAATGATGTTTCTTATCTAGTAAAATTTTTATAATCATTCTAATTATATAACTTTGCATCATATTAGCAATAATAGTAAAGAATGAAGACAGTTAAACAAGGAAAAATCTTTTTAAGCCCTACTGTACAGCATAAAAGAATATCTGAGAAATAAACACTGCATATATTGTATTCTATTGTCAATGGTCTAGTTGTATTATGACTGGTATATGTAATTTGTTTCTAAATAATTTGATTATTTTTATCAGTGTTCATTAAATAATCCCATGTTGAAAAATTGAAAATAACCAGGTCTATGGATATTTATAGGACTTAAATCACAACCAAATTAAGCCTCCTCTTATTAATGCCATCTGAATCCAATACTTTCTCTCCAAACTCTGAAATATGTTATGATGATACATGTAATTTTAATTATTAGCGAAACCTAACAGACATTAAGCAAATCTTGTCAATTTTTTTTGAGGCATGGCAGAATATGCTTTCATAAAAATGAGTGATATTCTTTAGGTTATATTCAGTCTTCACCTTTCTTTCTACAATTTTGCAAATGATAGGAAAATATTTTGCAAATGATAGGAAAAGTCTATCATTTAATTTTCAATGCTAATTCTATGTTCAGGTCAAGATTCTTCACAGTGACCTCATGGTCCAAAACGATCAAGTGGCTGAGCCAGTTTATCACAGCCTATTTCAGAGCTGAAAAATTACTTTAGTTTCAAAGGTATGCATGGTTTCACTTTGGAGCAGTCTTGAAATATTTAGCAGATGAAAAGCAACATATATTTTTCTGTAGTCTAATACTAGTCCAGAATAATACAGCAATCAAGGCTTGTTTTCGGTCTTAAAAATCTGAAGTCAGTGCATGCCACCTTCTAAAAAAACTTATATTCTTTCACTCTAAAAGTTCTCAACAATATATATTTTTTAAATCATAAATTCCCATAAGAAAAAATTGATCAAATACTGATGCATAATAGATGTCAGCAGATTGGTTGGGGAGAGAAAATTCAAAACCAAACCCCAAACTAAGAATGACCCAAGCAAACAGAGCAATGGAGTCAAGAAAATGAAGGTGAGAGAAAGAGCTGCATTTTTCTACATATAAAAATAAAAATGCATGTGTTTTTTTGTAGTTCAGCACAATATACCCTGACATAGTGAAGTATTAGTTTTGCAGTTCTAGATCCACACAGGCCAAAGTTCTTATATATTTCATGAATGGGCAGAAATCTGGATTTTCTCCAAAAGACAACAGACTAGATAATCTTCTTGCCTTTTGTTTGCTTCAGAATCCTTGAAAGAAAATAAAACTTCATTCTAGAGTAAAAAAGGAAAAAAGAAAAAGTTGGTGTACTCTCTTTGAGGAGACACATTAAACGATTTAAGCCAGCAGTGCCTTCTAGCAATCTAGCAATTTAGCTGGTTCCCTGCTGCAGTATCTCCCAGTCCTTTCTAAATATTGCATGAAGTACTTAAAGGTGAGGACACAGCTGTTGCAAATATCCATATCCATAAATCATCATTAATGACAGACACTTTAGGGACAGTTCTCCAGGTGACTGTTGCTTCAGTCTCAAATGGAACTGACAATACTTTTTAAAAGGCATCACTTCTTTTCACTTTTTGCATTGCCCAGGTTTATCAAACATTATTAACCCTGTTTTGTCTTGGGCAGGTTGTAATAAACGCCCCCATCCTTCCTTCTTTTCTCTCCTGTGGCTTCTACAAAAAACTGCTTTGATAAAGATGGGTTGCAACAAATCTCTCAAGTAAGGCAAAAAAAATAGGAAGAATGATGCTCGCAAACAGAACTAGCTTCCACATAATCACCCTTATAGTTTATTCTGCAGAATATAATGCTCTGTATTACATTTATTGCAGGGTTCTTCTATAAGCCACAAAGTGCTGTCAAGCACTAGTTTTCTTCAGTAAAAGATGTCCTAGAAGATTGGCATTGAATAATGTATTCCCTGCATTTTTCTTGGATTTGCTGAAGCTAACAGAATTAAATAACATCCAAGGCATAAGAGACCTACAGAGAGATATAAAGAGACAAAGAAAGTAGATAGTAGGTTCCTTCTCAGATGTGAAGGAGAGGTAGTTGATCTAATGGTGCCCCACTTCATAAGCTCTGCATCTTTGATCATAAACTATGCACTAATATGCTATAAGAATCTACTCTCAAATTTACGGAACGGTTTTCCATTTTTGCTATCTCATTTTCAAGTTGTTTCAGAATGACTCTGAAATTTATGTTGATGGCATGGTTGAGCCTCCTTTATTATTGTGAGGCAGTGGAGAAGTGTTGTAGCTGTTGTAGGGATTTATCTGCATTGTAGGAAGGCAGGAAGACTCATGGTGTTGAAGAGTTCATTCTACAATGAAAGATAGGACATTGACATAGGATTTGTACCTCAGGAGAATTTTATCAAATGACATCGCTAGATTTTTAAAAAAACAAAAACAAAAGTACACATACATGTATATGTATGTGTACTTTTGTTTTTGTTTTTTTAAAAATACTTACATGTTGTACTCGCAACTACCCCTTTTCTATTAAACTGAAGGAGCCCCATTGAAAAACATATAGAATTGCATTCTTTTAACATCTTTTTGCTTTTCCATTTGTGATTATAATATTGTATTTGTATGTGTGTGCGTACCGTATATGTACATGTGTGAGAAATACATAGATATTCTCCAGTAATCTATTCTGATTTTGTATCCAGTCTATCATTTTCTTTTTCCGAAAAAGATGCCACTCTATCTTGAAATATGTAAAGGGTTGCTTGTGGAGTGTTTAATATAGTTAATTTTTCAACCTGCATTGTCATTTCTGGTGATTGCTAAGAGTCAACAATGATTTGATGACTTATAAGCAATCCACTTCATCGCTGAATTTAAAAGTAGTTTCAATGGAAATTATTGACTTGCAACAGCAAAAATATGGATATTAACAAAAGGACGCACGGTGCATCGTTATTAATAATGTGAAGAAACTGCATTATAATGGTGCAATATTACCCATAATTACTGAGATGAAAGCAAAACTGGGTTCAATAGAAATTACATTTAGGAAAATGTAAAAAAGGATTCTGGTACTAATATGTATGATAATGCATAGTTTTTAAGAAAGTTCAACTAGATTAGGTGATCTATATACTATGTTATTCTGCTTGTGCATGCTCTCATCTTGAGATATGTCAGATTGGATTGACTGGAATTGTATTCAGTTCTGTTGTATTTGGGGGGAATTATCTTTATTTTGTTTTAAAACAGTCGTCAAACATCAATCCAACAGACAATTGAAACAAATGGATTTAGTTGGTTTAGTTGCAGAGGCATTGACTACACACAGAATAAAACTACAACAACAAAACAATCATATAAGAAAAATAAGAGCAACCGTAGATTTTCGGAACTTTCTAAATTAACAGCATACTCCACCCAGCCCAGATCCAAATAGCAACTCATTACTTCAGAGAGGGCTGCTTCTACCATCTTATTTTCTTCGCTTTCTAGCTAGCCTGCTTCAATTTGTTTGACATGTTGTATGGCTTGGTGATGATGATTTCGTGAACTATGAATATTTCCCCATATCTTTTAAACCATATATGAACACTTATTTTTCTTTAAAGCTTACATTCCCACAGGAGTAATATGCTCATGATATTTTGAGACCAGGAAGGACTAGAACATTTAAAAGGACCCATTCTCTTATGACAACCCTTTCTCTCCACAAGGAAGGGATTAATAGTTTCTAAACAAAGATATGAAATCATCTCTTGCATGAAGATCTTGAAATTAGCCCAAGGGCCACATGACTTTATTCCTTGAGTTTTAAGTTGCTGTTCTTTGATTTAGAGATTCCCTAATGCAATATTGATGCATGGCGCCACTATTATTGGGTTGTTAAACTGAAAATTAAAAACAGGGCTGATTTAGTCGATAAATATTTTAATAAAGCTACGAAGGCCTTTTTTTTAATGAGGCAAGGGATCTGTTTTTTTTCTCAATACAGAACAATCTACCATTTGCCTTTCAGCCCCAGTCTAGGGGACATAGCAGGCAGTTGCTAGGCAACACACTTTTTTATAGACAGCAAAGAAGTTTTACAAGCTGACAAAAAAAGAAAGGGAATCTCAGTGGTTATTTCTAGCTTGTTAGCTTTCCATCAGTGAGGGACACTTTTATGGGATTCAAACATGGGATGGATGACATGTTAGGCTAATGTCTTAGTCACTAAGCCACAGGTTCTCCCTCTCTTTATTGGCTTGTACCAGGCGATCTATCGGGATTTATCTATTTTTAATCAAGCAAAGCACATGGTTTTTTTCATGAATACAGAATGGAGCAAACTGCTACCATTTGCTTTTCAGGCCCAAAGAGAGGGAGAACCTGTGGCTTAGTGGTTAAGATATTAGCCTAACATGTCATTCAGCCCAGGATTGAATCCCAAAAGGGTATGCCTTGTTGCTGAAAGCTAATAAGCTAGAAATGGCCATCAGAGACTCCCTTTCTTTCTTTGTCGGTTTGTAAAATTTGTTTGCTGTCTATAAAGATAAGAAGGACAGAGTGACAAGTAAGCATAGACTGATTTCTATAGCCACTTTACACATTACTATGGTTTAGATTGCTTTTAGTAATGGAATCAAGTGTTTCATTTAATTACTGTCTCTGGTTAATTGAAGAAAAGAGAAAATTGTTCAAGTGAAAGAAAATGCACATAAAAATGTGTATTCAGTGACAGATTAATGGGGTGGGGGTGGAGCTGTTATGGGCACATTGTCTCAAGGACTAGAGTTGAAAACCAAATGACTACCGTAATTGTTATAATGGCTACAGAAGAGCAATACAATTACAAGAAAAAATGTCTACAGGATGTCCAGAACTTAAGGCCATGTTAGCAGTGCCAGAATAAAGAATGCAGTCTTGGTGAGTATATCTAAAACAAAGGTCCTTTGGTAGTAGGAAATGAAGAGACCTCATGGAGATTCCTGAATAATTTTCTGAACAACTGTTACCTGAGTAAATATTATGAAAATGGCATGCCATTTTCAGTGAAATGTATTATAACTATAGAAAAAAAGAAGGATTTTACATTAGAAAGTTTTAGGAATAGAACTGATAAAATAATGAATTCGTCCTACAAGTTTACATAATCAATGGCTCCATCTACTTGTAATATTACATATGAGTATCTTAAATTGGTCATCATAGCTCAAGGGAGTTACTGTAGTCCGAGAGAGTCATAAAAACTTCTACAACCAAATGCATGCAGAAACATCACCTCTGTGTGCATGCGTGTGTGTATATATTTGTGTGTGTGTGTGTGTGCATGTGTAAATCATTATCATCTCATGTATATATTGTAGTTCAGCGGTACCCAATCCCTGGTCCATGGACTGGCACCGGTCTGCGGCATGCCATCAACCGGACCACACAAACAAGTCAAGCCCTATTTATGGAATGCAGCCAGCACACAAAACCACATCCCCTCTGATCCACGGAAAAACCTTTCTCCATGGAACTGGTCCCTGGTGCCCAAAAGATTGGGGTCTACTGTTGTAGTTTGGACAGTCAGTTTGGTCTAATAGTTAAGGCACCAATTTAGAAACCAGTGGACTGTGATTTCTACTCCAGCTTTAGACATGAAAGCCAGGAAAGTGATTTAGGGCCAATCTCACTGTCTCAGTCCATGATGTCAGGCTTGGGTGCATGCTGATTGGTCAATTCCTATTACAACCAATGAATCAACACCTGGTTGATTTAAAAACAACTTGCAGGAAAATACTAGGAAGAAAAAAATGTAGTCTGTGGTACAGGTAGTTCTCACCGAACAGTTTGAAGCTATGACGATGTGCTAAAATTGTAGAGTGATTTGAAGGAAGGAGTGGAACAGCTGAGTAGCTTTGAGTCTCTTTTGGGGAGGAAGTGGCTGATGGGAGAGTCTCTCTAAAACATTGCACTTTTTATGTAGTCATTATGCAGGCAAGATCCCAGTCTATAGGCAAACAACAGTACACATTTGGCTCTAAACAGCTCATTATGTCATTTCTGGTTTGATTCACTTCGGTGCTTTATGGCTGTGAAGTACTTTTGACCATTGTAAAATGTTGCCCACTGCACGCCTATGATTGCATTTCAGGTGCTTAGTAACTGACTCAGATTTATGCTACGATAGTCGTATGACCATGCATTCCCTAGAAAATAGCAAAAAAGGTACCTGGGATATACCCGGTTTGCTTAATGACTGTTCACTTAATAACCATGGTGACTTACTTTACAACTGTCATAAAAATTGAGCCAGGTCACATGGTGACCGGTTCAACAACTGCCCTGACTTAGGACTAAAATTCCAGGTCCAATTGTGGTCGTCAGTCGAGGATTGTAGAGCCCATATCTTCGAGCTGAAGATCTTATTTCCAATTAAAAAGATCATTAGCAAGTCATATGAAAGGTATTGTTTTGGAGGCAACAGGTAGTGCTTGACTAGTTGGCAAATGAGTTCACCTAATGAAAAAGTTCCCAACTATGCTTTGTGTAGGATCTGAAGATCGGCAGTTCATTGGAATGAGGCGGAGGCAAGTTTAGCGAGAGCTCTTTATTAGTTACAGTGGTTCTGCTGGCGAAAGACCACATGGTCAGGCAGGCTGCCCTTTATAAAGGAATTCAATTGGGCAACCTGCCAATCAGTGGCGGTGGGCATTCCCGGGGCTGGGAATGCCCGCCCAGGACACAACACCCCCTTACTACCCAGATGGCTCTTTGCCTAATCTACATACGTAATCATGTAGGTCGGTAGGGTGTTTAAAAACTCGACTGGATCTGCACAGTTCAGTCAATGGGCCGGCGGACAAAGGAGAGGGCATGTTCATGGTAGGCTCCGAAGCTCTCATTGAAAGCTTCTGGAAGCCTCTGGCTGCATCCTTGGCCTCTGCTGAAGATTGATCTTCGCCTCCGGGGTGGAGTCCTCCAGCTTCTCTGGGTAAGTGCACCACGTACTCCCTTCCTTCAGTCCCTGAGGGGGGAGAAAGGGAATTGTTGTTAGTGTCGGGATATGCCTTTGGGGTGTGTGGAGTGTTATTTTGAAGGCGGCCCTTTAATTGATCTATGTGCCGCCTCCATGATCGGCCATCTTGTAGGCCCACTATGTAAGACTTAGGGCCTGTTATTTTGATGATTTTTTCCCTCCACCCATAGGGAACCAGGGTTGAGATTTTTGGTGAACACTGGGTCTCCAGTTTTGAATACTTATGTCACACAGGGGTTAACCCTTTCCTTTTCCAGGGCATAGCAGGGGTTAAGGACCGACCTTAGTGTGCAGGCCATTGGAAGTTCTGCTGGGCTTCTGCTGGTGGCTGCACACAGTTATGTGCTGCCAAGACAGAAACTCATCCACCCTTTCCTGCCAGCCCCCCTTCCCATTCTTTTGAGGCCTTCCTTTGTGGAGCGGATCATGTGTTCTGCTTGGCTGTTTGAGCTGAGCTTTCCTGGGGCCATGAGTGCATGTTGAATCCATGGCTAGGAACCCTTCAAATCGGATTCCGATAAATTGCGAGCCATTATCGGACACCAGGGTGTTGGGGAGGCCATGGTGGCGAATTTTATTTATTTATTTATTTATTTATTAAATTTATATACCGCCCTTCTCCCGAAGGACTCAGGGCGGTGTACAAAA
>JANHFO010006198.1:153707-164616 GCA_032468095.1 Pareas carinatus | reverse complement strand
TACTTATAGTTTTGCCTCTCACTGCATCCCCCCAAAATAAGACCTCCTTGATAATAAGGCCTCCCCTTCAGCGCAGCCAGAGCAGACAGGAAGTGTGATGTCTTGGACTTTCTGTTCTGGGTGACCTTGGTGGAAAAATAAGACATCCCCTGAAAATAAGACCTAGCACATCTTTGGGTATAATAATTAATATAAGACAGTGTCTTATTTTCGGGGAAACACGGTAGGTGTTGGATGACTCATCCTGGAAAGGTGCTCTGCGGTAGCGCCTTGTTTAAAGTACATTTGTAATTCATGTAGATGCGGATGGAGCCATCACTTTTGAGTGGGGTCACTATTGGGGTTTCCCATCTCATGTGATCTATGGGCTCTAGTACCCCCTGGGCAATGAGTTTATCTAACTCTGCATCTACCCATGGTTTGAATGTGAATGACACTCATTGCGGTTTTAACCTAATTGGGCTTACTGTGGGGTCTAGGCTGAAGGAGATTGGGGTCCCCTGATACTTGCCTAGGCTGCTGCTGAATACATCCTGGAACTCACAGATGAGGCTGTTGATGCTCTCTGCCTGGATCTTGTGTCTACCCATCATCCCGAGCCTGTGTGCTCTGAACCAGTCCATGCCCAGCGGGATGGGTCAGTTTGTTCGTACAACTGTAATTAGCAGGTCCCTCTGAAGTCATTGTAGGTCACTGACACTTTGATGCTGCCCATGATTGGGATGATGTTCCCCTGGTGGTCTTTGACTGTTTTTGACGTTGGCTCGATTTCTTCTCGGCTGAGTCTTGGATTTGCTGCTTTGAGGTTTCTCCAGGAAACGAAGGTGACGGCCAATCCAGTGTCAAGTTCCATCATGCAGGGCTTCCCCCAAATGTTGATAGTCAGCATCAGTTTCAAGAATTCCTCATTGCTGTTCCTTGCAATGGTGGTCTGGTGTTTTTCTGGGGCGTTTGATTTGTTTCCAGTGCTCATGGTTGTCCTTGTTTGGGTGGCTTCTGCTGGTTTCCCCCGATAGTCTGCGGTCCCTGTGATGAGGTGGTTGATCAGTTGATCTGCAGACCTTGCCAATATGGCCTTTGTTGCCAAACCTGTGGCAGTAGGAATCCTGGAACTGGCAAGTGACCCTGGTGTGGTCTCCCAAGCACCCTGGGCATCAGCGGCTTGCCCTTTCAATGCACTTCAATATTTTGTGGACCTCTTCACCTGTGTCACTTGGTGAGTCAGCTTCGCTCTGGTGGCTTCTGTGTACTTTTAGTGGTTTGGGGTGTCCACGTACATAATTTTTGCCAGCTGGACAGCCACCATATTGTTTACTTTGACCACACAGGCTTCTTCAATAGCGACCAGAAATTTTATTTTCCCATTCGCCATTAATCTTTTCTGGATGGTTTTGTCTCTTAAACCTCATATGAATTGGTGAAGCAGGATCTCATTTAGGTACTCACAGTGAACTCCAATTTCTCTGTGGGCACCCGTGAATTGGTTGGCATTGTCACTGGCCCTTTGCATGCAATTTCGGAGTTCAAACCATTTTGCCATCTTTGCTGGGGCTGAGCCGAAATGGTTTCTGAGTGCCTCTTTGAGGTTCTTCCAGGAAATGGTGTATGCTGGATCAGGTGCAGCTATCATGCGAGCTGCATTGAAAACTGTTGGTTTAGGAACAGTGTTCTCATCCTCATATCTGTAATGTCAGCCAGGTCGTTTGATCTGATGAAGCATTTGAATCTTGCCATATAGGTGTCCAATGTTTCCGTTTTGGGGATGAATGGAATCAGGGTATTGATTGTGGTGATCATGATTCAGTAGCGCAGTTTAGCACTTTGAATTTAGTGCTTTTTTGATCGAGTTTACAGCTTCATTTGGTCATGTCAAGTTCGGTTTATGAGGTTTGCTGTTGCTCTTGCCTTGCAAGATCGACTTCGTGGTTTGACTCCTTTTGCCTGGTTGTTTGTCGCTCGGTTGCTGCTGCTGTTTCCTTTTCTTTTCATCTCGCTGTAATTTTCCTGTTGTTCCATGGCCCCCACTTCATCGCCAGTGTTGGATCCAAAGATCGGCGGTTCATTGGAATGAGACGGAGGCAGGTTTAACAAGAGCTCTTTATTAGTTACAGTGATCCTGCTGGCGAAAGACCACATGGTCAGGCAGGCTGACCCTTATAAAGGAATTCAATTGGGCAGCCTGCCAATTGGCGATGGTGGGCATTCCCAGAGCCAGGAATACCTGCCCAGGACACAGCATTTTGGAATCTAGCTAGAGAATAAATACATTTAACTTGAGAGAGGAAAAGATGGAGAGGACTAATCCATGGAATACGTAAGCTTCCAATACTAAATTTATTCAGACCAGAGCATGAAATCTTAATGCTAGGGAAGGAGAGAGACGGGGAGATAAACTATTTCTCCAGTGTGGACCATACTGGGAAAAAGTCAGCAGGTCTTATTTGAAGGTAGGCTATAGAGTGATTAATTCTCTTTATTTCTGACTGCCAGTTCTGATAACATATTGCTACTACATGATATGTATCTGAGACTGGAGACAAGGAAAGGATTTTCATATTGATGAGAACAAATAGGTCTTCCCACACCCTCCTCTTCTTTTTTTAAATTTCTGGAAGAAAGAAAAAGAAATAGGAAAAAGCTCACAGATACAGATTTTCACCTTCAAACTGGGAAGAGCTATGTTTGCTTTTGGTCTAATAATACTAATGGTATCTTTAGAGAAAGGGTGCTAGTGGGAGTCGCATTCTAAGTCTTACTAAGGCTTTATAAAGTGGCACTAATACATATATTATATATAAATCAGCATTATATTGAAAATCACTAAATACTGGGGACACTGAAATTGAGTTTGACTTCACTAAGGTGAGCTAATACATTTATGGCCAGGAAGAATCCAAACACTTTGACTATCTTATATGGATCCAAGCATTTTGAGTACCAAAATATGTTCACCATACTCTATAAAACATACAGATGAAGAATCCAGCTTCAGTAAAAATGCAATTATGCTGTGTCTATGTCAATATGATGTGAATATCTTGAAACTTTAAAAACGGTTCAGAGAATATGACAACATGCCACTTAATTTCATAAGCATATTTTAGTTCAATTGCTTTGTTCAATGAAGGTGAGATTTTAAACTGTCCAAATTTTTATTATCTGCAGGCTTGATCTTCATACCCTGCCAGCTGGCTGTTCAAATGAATGGCATTTTGTTTAAACATAGCTTTTGGCTATCTTTTTTAGAAGGCAAATACTTCAGTTTTGCTCGGACAAGAAATGGAGAAGAAAAGAGGAACAAGAATGAGAAAGAAGAATGAAGTTTGGGGAATCTCTATGTACTTTTAAGTTAAATTTTCCCTTCTACGGTGCTGACGAAACTTGATGACAGTCTTGCTGTTCCTTTATGTATTCTATCTGAAGTTAAAGTGGCAGAGAGCAGATGTTGCCCCAAACTTCAAAATGGGAAGAATGATTAAATCCAGAACATTCACTCTGACATCAAAAGGAGAAAGAACACACAAGGTTTAGCCCAAAAGGGACACAAGCATGACCATACCAATAAACTGGATGAAGAGATGACTCCAGAGGTGTCAGAAAGAACCACTTAGGCCATAAGGAAGTGTTAAAACAAACTTCTGCAGCAATAAAGATAGCAGTTGTGAGGGGAACAAGAGCTGGATTGCTAGTTTCATAGACAGCAATTCCATGATATCATTCAAGTATATGATGCAGTAAAATGCCACTGATAGCTCACTGACTATTAATAAACAACTGCCAAGGACAAGCCATCCACTTTCTTTTTTGAATAATTTATTTACCAGTTTTTTAAAAAAATCAACATAATATGTAATAGCTATTGATGCCAATATCCAAAATGCAGTACAAGTGTTAAGTCTAGGAAGAGGTTTATCATATGTTTGAACCTGGAACCACTGTCCTGTTATCCAGTCCTGGTTTGTGTTTGTTCCTCCTCCATTTTTTTTGTCAATGTAAATAATGTTGAAGAAACAAAGTGGTAGATAACATTTATTGTGTTGAGTTATCCTGCATGGAATTGTCTTGCAGTTATTTGTCCCTTGGTGAGATGGATGCAGTGAGTTGGCCACAGCAAAATGGCTGCTCCAAGTTGGCTGCAGCAAGTTGTCCCATTCTGCTTCCTGGCTGTTGGAATGTAGATTGCAGGAGTAACTCAAAGTGCCTGGCTAGGAGTGGATGGATCTGTGGAAGCATTTGGTGGAAGAAACATTTGGCTTAGCAGAATTGGTCTGGGACAATTGGCCGCCGTTGACTGGCCGCTGCCACCAGGGGACCGTCATGTAGCCATGGGGCCACCTGGCCACATAATTTTGGCCGCTATCCATTTTACTGCTAGGGAGGGTGGTAGAAGAGGGCAGGATGAGCACTGGCGACAGGCAGGGGAGGGAGTGCAGCATGATGTTGTTAGTATTTGAAAAGGAGATGCCAAGAGATCATAGCTAGTAAATGGGCACCCACAGTCTTTTCTCTTGATCCATGGTCTGGCAGCCCCGCGCGCAAGAGAGATCCCTGTCCTTCTTCCTGGGAATGCACAGCCTTTCCCAGGGGCCTGGGGTTGCCTGGCAAGGAATCCCCTGTTCCTGTAGAATTGGAGGGCGGGCACCATGAACTGCACCTCCTTATGCAGCCTTGTCCAGAAAGCAAAGTTGCAAGTGGGGGGCGGAGGTGCCTCCCATTGGCGGGGAGGAAGCCAAAGACCAGGGCAGTTCTTCACCTCACGGATGATGGGAATTGTAGCCCGAGGCACCCGCAGCAGCAAAATTGAAGCCCCTCTTTTGAACCACTGTTAAATAATCAAAAGGGAAAATCGTTGTTCACATGCCCAAAATTCCTCCCTTGCTGCCTGTTGCCACCACATAGTCATTTATTAGATTTATTTATTAGATTATTAGACATCCAAAGGATCCCCACCTTCTGCTTGGGGGGGGTCAGTCTACATGATCACGAGAAGAGCAGTCTACATGATCACAGTTATCCCAAACTGATAAAACTTGTCAGATTTTTTAAAGGGAATCCTTGTCCCCTGGGGATGGCTGTGTATTCCTAGGAAGAAGGATGGGGGTCTCTCTCTCACGCGGGGCTGCTGAACCGTGGATCAAGAGAAGAGACTGTGGGTGCCAATTTACTAACTGTGAGATCTCCTGGAGTCTCCTTTTTGAATACTAACAACATCATGCTGCACTCCACCCCATGCCTGCCATCAGCGCATATCCTGCCCTCTTTCACCCTGGTGGTGAGGTGGGCAGCGCCCAAATATTATGTGACCAGGTGGCCCCGTGGTGACATGACGGTCCCCTGATTGTGGCTGCCAGTCAGCGGCAGTCAGTTGTTCCATCCCTTGGTAAGAATGAAGGTGGCTGGAAGGAGATCAGAGAAGTTTGAGGAGGTAAGAGGCAGGTATGATAATCAATATAGTGATGGGCAAATGGGAGATATTGTGGAAACCTGAAGGGAGCCTCCTTTGGGGCCAGCAAACCTGATGTCTATGACTTCCAGCCTTCAGTGTTCACTTCCAAAATCAGGTCATTGGATGCTTGATGGCCCTGATCTCTGACTGCTGCTATAAATTAGTTTGTATAGCCTGTATAACTGAGACCAGAATGAAACCAGAGGAATTCAATTTTCTTGGTTCAGATCCCACCAATTAATCAAGGCAATCTAGCAGGATCCAGGAAATGAGCCTTTTATGTTGATATACTTCTCCTTTGAGACAGCATCCCCACAGAGGTCCAACTTTGCTTACATTTAGCTGATCTTCCAAAAAAAAAAAATGCCAACTCTGTTTTTTCCTCTCCCAGGTTTGTGGCAAAGTGATTTGGATGAGTTTTGGTAGTGGGTAATGTTAAGGTTTCTTCTGTTTCTGTGATTTCTCTCTGATGCTGGTTATATTTTCCTATTATGTCTTGTGTTACTTATATGCTTATATAATGTGCCTTTAATCTTTAGAAGCTGCCCAGAGTCATTCTCAAGAGGACAGTCTAAACATTTGACAAATAAGTAAATAGGTAAACATGTAAATTATAGTAAAGCTGTTCCATGTCAATCCACATAGTTTTACGTATTGTTTAGTATGGATGTACACAGATCTAAGCATATTTATTTATAGATTACTATGAAATAATAATGTGATTACTTTTCTTTCTTTTTCCTTCCTATGATACATTTTACTGATTTTCTTATATAAAGGAAACAATAGTGTTATTACTAAGGTCTGGGAAGTTCAGATACATATTTGCATTTGCTAACAAAAATTGTATGTTTCTGGAAGTTGCATCCTTTGCATAGTTCCTGTTCAACCACAGTTCACCAACACAATTTAATAATCATTTATCAAGAAACATAAAAAACCACTTTCCCAACCCCCACTCCCATGTAATATTACAGATCTGAGTAGGTATGTGTGACACATTCCTGCCTGTATTGTAGTAGTTCCATTTTCCATTAATTTTCATTTTGGAGATGAAGCTGCGCTCACAGCTTTTGAAATGCTCCAAAGATTATTAAATCTTTCTCCATGCAAAGATGATAAAGTCATTTTGTTTTTCCCATCCACTTCATTGAATCCATCAATAATAAAAATTAGTGGCACTGTGACACTTCCAGTAATTTGCTTTCCCTTAGGATGTTGAACCTAATTAACCCATAGTTGCTGTTACTTAGTAGCTTATCTTCCATGTCATCTTAAATTAACTTCTGAACAGTTCAGCTGAGAAAATAATCCCTTATCTTTGGTTCTAGAAGTACCTGCCTCCAATTCAGGTTCATCAAATAAAAAATAGGACAACAGAATAGGTTTTTCCCCCTGGGTTTTGCTATTTCTCCCTGATGAATTTGTGGTTTTTTTTTACCATATGAGCCCCAGCTTCTATCAATTTGAAGCACGGTTTTATTGTGCAAAGATTGTAATATATAAAACCTATTTTTCTTTATCCTTAGATTGGTGTCCCTATCAATAAGGGCATTTTCTGTAGAAGTGGATTCGACAAAACTCAGTAAGCTTTATTCTATGGAAGTCAATATAGAATTGTCTTTTCAATCTCATGAGAAACCTATTTGGCAATTTTTTTTTCATGGAGAAGAGAGAGAGATGGACACCAAGTTCTTGTTTACTCTATTTTCTCCATGTCTGACTGATAGTATTTCCTTCTTATAAGTAAAGCTCTGCAGGTCTTGGATCAAATATGAGCAGGAAAATGGTCATTTTAATATTAATTTTCATCTGATAAGTAGAGAACCACAGTTCTGAATAATTAGATGCTGTTCTAAATATTCGATAGTCCTAATTATATTTTATTAGAGAATTAATTCTCCAGAGAGCTCTGTGGTCATCTCCATAAACTCCATAAACTTCTGGATATCCTTTTATTTCCATTTTTCATTTCTTTCCCATTCATCATCCAAGAAAAATGGGGTCAACCTCATCTTACCAGTTTTGAAAAAAATAATACTATTTCAACGACAAGGCATAAATAATTTTTAGACTAAAATGTATCGATGGTACAAAATCTTCCCACTGTTATGACAGGGTAAATTGAGATAAATGCTACAATCATAAAGTGTACAGCAGAACAAAGAATGGAATTTGTTGTGGCAACTTCACTCCAGTGGACCAAACAAGTCAATTTTCCATGCTTTGATGTTCTCTTTGAGAACACCTTTCCACCAGGGCAATGAATTAGTTTAACACTTCATAGCCAACACGAGGTTTTGATATTTGTACAAGAGGGCAGAGATATTGTATGACCCAATTGTACCCATCAAAAAATTTTGTACTCGGACTGGCCTTGTTTCAGTAGCATTAGGCTTTCCTTAGTTAATATAGGTTTATCACACAGTTCCCATATCTACTGTTGTATGGAACAATTGTCAGTAAAATGGCTTTTCTTAGCATGTGAAAATAGGAAAGAAAAGCTTTTCTTGTTCAGGTCAAAATTCTACTTAGTCTACGTTTGGCTGCATCAGTCAACTAAATGTTCTTTGAAAGTCGTAAGGAAGGCTACAAAGTTTCAGTCTTCTGTTATTTTCTGGCAATGGATATTCACTATGCCTGAATATATGACAAATAGCCATATATTACAGTATACTTGTACTGCAGTAGCAAACAAAGTATCTGCAGGAATCCATCATTTCCCCAGGAGTGACTTTCAGCATCTTCATGGCGTTAACCAGCCTGTCATACTTACTGTTATTTTGGCTCAACAATGGTAGGATGACATTAGAAAGTGTTCAAAGTCTCTAGTGTCTTTAGGGAGCCATGCACCAAGAAATGAGCTTTGTTTTGCAGCATATTGAGCAACCTTTTGACAATGAGCAGGAATGCTTAAGAGCACATATTGTGAAACAAGGAGGACTGAGTCTAACACACTTTTAGAGCTCTTAGGACTGAGCTATATGCTATACTTAATGCATAGCCTAATACATTGTCTTACTTTTTTAAAAGAATAATTACAAAGAGAGGGTGTTTTTTCTTTTCTTTTTCTTTTCTTTTTCTTTTCTTTTTCTTTTCTTTTTCTTTTCTTTTTCTTTTCTTTTTCTTTTCTTTTCTTTCTTTTTCTTTTCTTTTTCTTTTCTTTTAAAAAGAATTAATCTATGGCTAAAGGATAGTTTTATCTCTACATTTTCCAGGCATTCTCTCTCAAATTATATGTTGGACATTCATTCATTCATTCATTCATTCATTCATTCATTCATTCATTCATTCATTCATATGAACTTCATTATATCATAAAATATGATTTTTAAGTATGACTATACTCAGTTAAATAATCTGCTAAAGTTGCTAATCTTGAATTACAATTTGATTGTAACCTAATCTAGTTTATTTTTAAATTAGAAAATGTGATCTGTAGATCAAAGTAGTGATCTGATATTTTATTATTATTTAGTGTCTCTTCAAGTGCGCAACTTGTTTCAGTAGGATTAAGCAATGCTTTCTATAGTTAATGTAGGCTTATCACATCTATTGCTGTATGAAACAATTGTCAGGAAAATTGCTTTTCCTTGCACATAATTTGGTTCAGGTCAAAATTCTACTTCATCAACATTTGGCTTCACCAGTCAATTGAATGTTTCTAAGAAAGTCATAAGGAAGGCTGCAAGGTTCCGTCTTCAGTAAAGGTTAGTAACTGTAGGTATAGCACAGGATGATTAAACCAATACAGGGAATAAACTGTACATCGACCATACTTTTTACTAATCCTGATTTTCTTTTCTTGGAATGTATTTTGTTTCCTTCATTTTGCCTATTTACATCTCCTATAACTTGCGCATAGACTGCATCATTCTCATATCACAAAGCAGTACGGTTTTCTTTTAATATAATTTCATATAACCTTGTCTGTTCTCCTGCTTCTCTCTTGACAGTTTAGATGATTTTGTTGAATGTTTGAAAGCAATTTTATTTAATGTTTGAAATTTGAATATTTTACTACCTGAACATCTGTTAATTAGTCAACCTGTCTGGCAGCCAAGATAAATTAACTGAAGAGTAGAAATAGCCTGAATATAAAGCACAACATTATCAAATTTACTGCTGACTGTAACATATAGAGTTTGTGTTCTATTAGCACTGAAATTCCAAGAAAGGAGTTAATCTCAGCCTGCTCAGAAATGATCCTATGGATATTTGTATACTCATCAGAACATTTAATTATTTTCATAATATCCAAATAATAATGATAGGTATGTAAACAATTGATGATGCTACTATTAAAAGACTATTTGTGAAATTTCTAACTGTATCAAACTTCCAATCATTTGAAGTGTGGATTTCAACTCATATTTTTCCAGAATTCATATTTTCCCCCAAAAGGAAGCATTCAATCAACTCAAATGATGCCTTACATAAGACTCTTCTGGGAAAAAATCTCGAAAGAACAAATATACCCGTTAGATGTTTCATTTCCTAGATAGGTTTCAGATGAATTGTTCTTCATTCATGAATCTGAAGAATTAATTAAAAATTAACATGCAACAGTCTTTTCAAAAGATGTATTTTCTATGTAACTGAATACTATGCTGCCGGATTTTCATTTCTTTCATGTATATTTTATACCTGACTGAAGTACAGAAATTAAATAGCTGAAGCATTTTCAGAATAATTTTATTTATTTATTTATTTTACTGGGTTTATATTCCACTGTTACTGATTCTGAGCAGCTCCTGTACCCTATTTCCATAAATACATTTTAAAATGTACACAAACACAACACAATTCAATTTACAAATCCTTCAAAAAACAAAAGAGAATTGGGCCAGAAAAAAAAGGGTATAAGTAATACACATATTGCCATTTTAGCTATAGTAAACTCTCTTAGTAAAATCTGAAATGTTGGGTTATCATCTTAAATTGTTTATTAAAGGTATTATCTGCAACTTTGTTGCCAGTTTTTCATGTGAAGAAAAAATGTTTTTTTCTGTCCGATAAGATCTAAATAAGGTAACCATATTCTTAATATTATCAAATCAAGAACTTGCCTGAATGACAAGGGTGTTAAACAGAAGCACAACTCACAATAGTAGATAGTATCATTTTCATTACAATACATGATTGAGGCGAATGCATACACTCAGTGGTGCTGTTTAAAATCAGGAAAACTAAAACCATCATCACTATTAGAGCTGTAAATTTAACCCGAAGTTCTTGCATATTCTATGACCAATAATCAACTGATTTATTGAAATATTTAAGGAGAGCATTTATTTATTTATTTATTTATTTATTTATTTATTTATTTGCTTAAATTTATATACCGCCCTTCTCCCGAAGGACTCAGGGCGGTGTACAGAAAACATGAAAAACGTAACATTGAACTTTAGAAAACTATTTACAAAATATGGGATATGGGGGAAGGGAATGGGAAGGGGGGAG
>JANHFO010006197.1:39350-62677 GCA_032468095.1 Pareas carinatus | reverse complement strand
TTTAAATGCCTGTAAGCCGCCCTGAGTCCCTCGGGAGAAGGGCGGGGTATAAATAAAATTATTTATTTATTTATTTAGAATAGATACATGTGCATGTTTGTGTGCCAAAGAGAGGGCACATAAAGCAATAAGAAGATCAAAGTCTTCATTCATCTTAAAAGTTGTTGCTTCTATAAGAGTCACATGATGAGTTGGCTCAGTGTTGCTGTCTGAAGGAAGGAGGGAGGGATTGTGAAAATGACTGGGAAACTGACATAGAATGTTGAATGCTTAGCAGCAGCCAGTAACACTGAAATCAGTCACAATGCTTCTCAAATTTCATTCCTTCACGGGTCCTAGATTTTGGACCCATTCTGTTAGTTAATCCATTTGAGGTGCCCTATTGATTTTGCCCAATTAAAGATCATGGCAAGAGTTTTAGTAATATAAAGAATATTTTTTTGGCGGATCAAAGGAGTGAAGGAAAACACAGCATGAATTGCAGAGTTCTTATTTCTGACCTAACTAGTGCATGTAGCAAACACAATATACCATCTCTATCTCATGCCTCAAACTAAGCAATATGTCATTTGCAGTTATTCCAGGAGATCTGATATTATTTATTGTGTTTATCTTTGTTTAATTGCAAAAAAGGCAACTATATTGAAACATTAGAATAATTTATATAGTATTTACATAACATCTTTTCAATATATAGTGACATATGAAATGCCTAAAAGAAAAGTTTGTCATTTAATTTATTAACAAGGTATGGGCCATCACATGTTTTAATTTTATAACAAGCATCCATATATGTAATTTGAAGTGGCATTTAAAATACTTTTCCACAGTGGTATATTTTATGGAATTGAAAAATTGTAGATATTATCTTTATATAATTTCTCTAATGGTAGCAATTAAAGCACATTATTGTGCAGCTTGATATTGCAATCTAATTTTCTATATATATTGTTATTGATACATATTAGAGGCTCTCGTATTTTGTGGTTCCATGACCCCCTAAAATGATAAATGAATTTGTGTGATAGCCCATGAATAAAGCTCATAATTTTATTAAGATTAGCATTGAACAGGAAATAAATACTCAAACTTTAATAATACAACCTTAATCTATATGTCAGAAGGCTGCTAAAATCTTTGTAGTACTGTAGCTATTCATTGGGGAGCAAATCTCAAATTAACTTTTGACATTGCTTCTGCTCAGGCTGTTCAATTTTGTTTTTAAAGAAAAAGCTCTGTGATCTAAATTTTTCACTATCCATCAAAGTATCCTGACCCACAGTTTGAGAACCCTGGATCTTGGAAAGACTATTTGCAGAATATCTGCGAGTTATTTGTTTGTCCTCTTCAATAGATCATAGAATTCGTCAATTTTAATTTTAATTATTCTCTTTACATTTCTTGGTAGGGAAAATGAATTCATCTGGTATTTAATGCATAAGTATAAAATTTGGCTCAGATTGCTAACAGGAATAGCAATATCTGTAGCATAATGAAATAACTGGAAGCTATATGTAGAGTTCTAGCTTTGCAAGCTTATTTCTAATTCAGTTGCTTTTTATGTCATAAACCATGATTAATACAATCATGAATTAATATGTTGTATGAAGTTAGCCACTAAGGAATCAGAAATACTTCCTGAACTACTGTGTTTCCCTGAAAATAAGTCACTGTCTTATATTAATTTTTGCACCCAAAGATGCGCTAGGTCTTATTTTCAGGAGGTGTCTTATTTTTCCACCGAGGCCGTCCAGAACCAGAAATCCGAGGCCTTATTATTGGGGAGGTCTTATTTTCAGGGGGTGCCTTATATTTCAGCGAGAGGCAAAACTGTAAGTAGGGCTTATTTTCGGAGAATGTCTTACTTTCGGGGAAACAGGGTAGTACAGTTGCAATCTTTCTACATTTTTGCCTATTCCTTATTGGATTATAAATATTTAGTTTTGTTTTGTCAATGACAAACTCCGCACAGAGAATGTCAAAATAATAAATTATTTATGTTTATTGACTGGTTGGATTATTGTGCATATAAAAGTATGCTTCTGGAAATATATATATGTACATGAATAATAATTCAAAATGTTTACATTGGTTATTAATTACATATTTTATGTTCTAGGCAATCTATAAAAATTGTAGATAAAATTTCAAATTATAATGTAGAACAAACATTTTAGGATAATACATTAATAGATTTTGAAAACTGGTTTGTACATGTAGTAATAATGAGTGCTTTATGATTGTTATAATTAATTTTTTTATGATGTGGAAAGGCTTCATAAACATCCATTAGTGAAAACTATAACTAGATAGATATAGATATGAAAATTGAAGCAGCATCTTATTAGGTCAATTCTATTTCAGTATATTACTAAAGTCAGTACAGATGTCACATAGCAAATCAGAATCAACAGCTCAGCCATAAAACTCTAGACCAGTGGTGGTGAATATATGGGATGCATGCCTTGGCGGACACACAAGGCCTTCTCTGTTGGTATGTGAGTCAAGTTGCCCCACCATCGCCCCAGAGCTGATCATCAGATATCAGTGCACATAGGGGCCATGTGCATACTTGGAAAGGAGTAATGGCACCAGGTGATGATGTCATAAGCCATGACTCATTAGCTGCGACTTGTCCAGGCACTCCATCTCTAAAAGGTTCACCATCACTGCTCTAGACACTTAAATTGTTTTTTGAAAGCGTGGGCTTTATTGGAAGAAGGTTCTTAGACATGACTCAGCTAAATTAGCTTCTGTTTCAAACAGCGAAGCTTGTTTGATACAAACAGAAAATTTGCACAATGCAGTACATAGAATTCTCTTATATAGGCCTATGTTCCAGGATTTAAATTTCAAGCATTTTTCTCCTACATTTCTGAATCTCTTAAAAGCTATGGGAGGTGCCTCATCTCTATTGACAAAGCAGAGACAAAGTAGTTTCCAGCCTGGGAACTGCTGGTTTTGCTTACAGTACCATCTATGTACTGTATGCAATTAAACAAACAAAAAGGGAAAGGATTTTTTTTTTGTTCCTTACATAATTAAAGGGAAAAACAAAAACAAAATGCAACTGTGATATATCTTAATAACTCATGCAACTTAAGTTTATATGCAAGCACTTAAGCAATAAGATTTATGTACTTACTGCTGTATTAGTCTGCATAGCTGTCAGAGCAGTTTCCAAGTAGAGTAAACCTCTTTGATCATTATTCAGTGAACCACCAGATATAGTTAACATTAGAACACATACATGCTTATTTTTAAGTAAGTTCCATTAGGGTCACTTGAAACTGATTTAAAGTAGAAGAACTAGAGTGATTGAAATTAATGATACCTGCAATCCTATTCCTGAATGTGTTTTTTTTAAAACTAGTATAAGAAAATCCATTCCTTTAGGTTGGAAGAAAATGTAGGTGTTCCCTCCAATGCAAGCAGAATACTAACTTGTATCCAATTCTGTCACCCTATCATTATCTAACATCTGTCTCTAGGATAAATAGATCATGGTGGTCATTGTTATGGTTGCTTTAAGAGACCTAACAGTTGGTTTACCATATATGGAAGTAGACCATGATGAGTCATGGCTATTACTAAGACCAGGATCCTGTTTGCTATAGAGCAGGAAGTCAGAAAACAGCTCTCTCTCTCCATTGATGTTCCTAAGTTTCAGAGTTGCTGTTTAGCTACATGATTATCCTGGTTAGTTTATGGTCTGCTGAATGCTTGGCTGTGTATGACTATTGGACTGTTAACTGACATTGAAAATTGGACTGTGCCTATATTCTGTATATAAAGACCTTTTTATACCCTTTATATTCTGTGTGTGTGTGTGACACTGAGTTCATCACTTCATCCTTGCACACTGCATTCTGTATTTGCACTGTTCTTGCAACCAAGGAAGCTCTGCTTATACCTAACAGTCATGGCCATTATATTCTGTTTCATAAACATTTCACATTCAAAATTATATTGCTCCATACATGAGAATTTAAATATAATTATCCTGATAGATAAATTTCAATTTAATTATCCCGATGATTATATATTTTTTCATTTTCTTGCATAAGCCATTTTTGTTCCTTCCTTTATAGAATGGTTGCATAAGATTAGCCTGTCAAATTTATTTTGATCATACTGTAGTACAAAAGAAATAACAAGATTTTGCCCTTGATTTAAAATTTATTTTTAATCTATTTGTTCAACCTTAAGTTGATATTTGTTCAACCTTAAGTTGTATTGAAATGGAGATAGAGGTTTTCATTATAGATAATAATTATGTTCAAATATGCATGGCATATAAAAAATAGGAAGTCCCAATTTACTAGTGAGTTTTTTTTATTCCACTATAGTGGAAAGCAAGATGCTTCATCCCATATCCTGGTTAAAACCATAGATAATTACAACTCCTTTGTACTTTGTCAGGTCCAATTTGCTAACTATACAGCAGAATAAACCAAAAGGCAAAAAATTACTTATTCACCTGTAGGATTTAAATGGATGCTCTGCATTTGGAATAAGTCATAATATTATTGTTTTGTGCAATCTATATATATATATTTATTATTAAAGTTACTTATTTTGAAATAAATGTATGAATTGCTGTGAAAATTGCAATGGTTCACGAGAAGGAGTTTTCATATGCAGACTCTTTTCGCTCCTCCTGACAATGACTTCACTGATAGTTTTTATTATAAAATGAAGAACTAATTAAATTAGAATTTGTTACAACTCTAAGAGGAATGTTGCATCCTACCGTTGTAATGGACATCTCTTTTAAGTCAAAATACATATAGTCCACTAGTAGCGCCCCTTCTTTGCCCTCCAGAATTTCCCCCAAATGAATAGAGCTAAAAAAATTGGCAAGTCTAATTTTGTGAGATGGGATGATTTTAAGAGTCCAAATGGACACTCTAATCCCAGAAGAAGTATAGTGCAACAATTTAATTTTTGTTTTTATAAATATAATTTTAATTCAATTTATCACAATGTAGAATATAGCAATAGCACTTAGCCATACTGCTTTATGGTGCTTTACAGCCTTCTCTAAGTCGTTTGCAGAGTCAGTATATTGCCCACAACAATCTAGGTGCTCATAAAGATAGGGAAGGAGTAAAGGGTTGAGAAAAGTATGGTGTAAAGGGGGAAAAACAAACAAGCATTAACTTCTGACTCTTTTCATCACAGTAGAATAAAAATAATCACATTACTATCCAAACTTTTCACTTTGTATACTTAATGTATATTAGTCATTTTTGTAACAAGCTTATCAACAAATTCCAAAATCAAAGTTGATTTTTTTTTCTCAAGCACAAAATCTAGAAGTGGTTTCCAAATAGAAATAAAGTTGAATGTATTCCTTTCTTTGATTAAAGCAGTTAATTTGACCATCTTTGCTAGTTTTATCAGTTTTTCCAGCCATTCTTCCATTGTACAAATTAATGAATCTTTCCATAAAAGTCTCTGTTATATTCATTTTGAGATTCTTCTGTTTTAACATACGAATCCTTCTTTACATTTTCAACAACTTTACACAGCTTCAACAATTTATATGGTACTAAATACCAATGGTACATCATTTTATAATTAAATTCAATTAAATTTTAAACCCTTAATTGATATATTTTCCCATTGTTAACATTTTCCCATTTTTGAAGTGTGACCCATGACATAGCCCAGATTTATTCTTGGAATTTGCATACCTCTGCCATCAAGGTTCTTGGTGGTAAGGTTTTTGGTAAAATTACACAGGATATGGTGTACTGAGAAGAGAGATTTTTGTTGTCTTCTCACACCAGGCCAAGCTTCTTCATTATGCTGAGTAGAAGAGGGGGAATGAAATAGACTAATTGTTAGAAGGTTCCATAATTTCCATCGCTTGAGATCTTAGCAGGCCACACTGAGTGCTCCTATTCAAAAATGAGCAGAACCACTACCCATTTTGGAAGGAATTCTTTAAGGGGTGAAATAACTTAAGCAGTGCTAACTGCCCTAAAATAAAATGTTTCAACGTTTTTAGGGAAACCTTGGAGATACAAGAAAAAACGCTGGTACAAACTTCCTTTGAGCTTGTTCTGAAGTATTGAATTCTTGTCCTATGCTATATTAAACTAAAAATAGATACAACCAATAACAAGTTGTGACTAAAGGAATACAGTATTTATATTCAAACTGGGCAAAGATGCTTTGGATCCAGAATGAGCAAATCAAGCTGCAATTATTTAAGGAAACTTCCTTTTCTTAGGTTGACATGGTGGCCTAGTGGACTCAAGAAAATATGCAATTGGGTTAAGAAAGAAAATGCTGCCTCTATAATGTCTTCTCAGTTCAAACCTCCATCCACTTCAGATCTAAGTACTTTTCATTTCCCATTTCTAGTTACGGTCATTTTATTATTTGGTATATGTGTGTTGATTTGCCATTCCTGCGTATTCTTAGCAAATTAAATCCTTTGAAAAAAGTAATATACTTTATTATCTTATTGGATATTATGTTTGCATATAATACATTATAAGATATTCGCTCTATCTACCTACCTACCTATCTACCTATCATTTCATACTATAGAAAAGGTGTCAGATAATCCACAGAGTAAACATTGAACATATGTTTGGAAAAGCATTAATAGTTCCACATGAAACGGTTTCAAGGGACAAAAATTTGATTCATCAACAGAATAAATATGAAAGTCTCACTTTTTAAAACAAACCTGAGATACATGATTTGAATGCTGTTTCTCAGCATGTTTTAGACATATGCTTCTGGCGTATAAGATCTGTGACAGGTATGTTTGCAAAACGTTGATTAAATTTCACAGGTATTTGGAACAGATATTTTAATGATGTTATAGTTCCTGTTACAAAATTATAACCTTGAACATAGCAATTTTAGTTTCAGCAACTCTGTAATGATTGTTTTCTGTTGGTACCTAGATAGATTATTTATATGTTTTGCACTTAATATTTGACTGCATATTTATCTTGTGGTAATTCCCCACCCCCTTTACTCAGTTCTTTTTAGGCCCAGCCTTCCAGAAGTAAAACAAAAATATTTTGTTAGAAAGACTGAAATTCATAAAAACTGCTTCCTGGAATCTCTTTGTAATAAATGCAATCATTATCACATGAGCCTGTAAACACTGGTTTTATTCCTCAAGCGTCTTATTTTTTGCTACCATGATTGATCATGAAGATAGCTATATTTTAATCAGGATGGTATTGCCAGTAGTAATATAAAATACTGGTCCATATTCCATGACTAAAATCCTTGAAGATGACATCTTTTTGTGACTGAGGAGATGGGAACAACAAATTCAATTACAGAAAGTCTTCTCTGTCATTACACTTGTCTGCTTCCACAGGAAATGATTTGTAAATTGTGCTTTAACTTTCCCTTCCATAAATCTTGTGGTCATAATTGACACTTGTCATTGATGATGGATGATAAAAGAAAAAAGAAAGAAAGTAAATGAATAAACTCTCTGGGGAAAAATATCTCCATATGAGAAGTTATATTTAGAAACTTTGGCTCTACACATTAGATTTTAAATTTTGTGGAGTGTATGAGATTTAAATTGGATTCAAAATTGCACTAGAGGGTTCTTTTCTGTTTTTTTTTTCAATTTCTTGCCCACACGAAATTATACATTTTGTGCCTTACATGTCAGAATTTATTTATTATTCCAGTGCAGGAGCTATGAATGACATTAGTGTCAATAGTATCATCTATCAATTTAAGGTTGCTATACTGCTGACTGATACCTATGTTGAATATTGAGAAAAGAACCGACAACAGTTGGAAGTAATATTTCAATCAAATAAATATTAAGCAAAACAGAACAATACCTAAAACAGATATATTGAAATATGGTCCATAACTTGAAATACAACTTTTCATATAGGTTCCTTCTTTAATTGTAATATTTTCTCAGTAAATTTATAATAATTTATTAAATACAATTTTACATGGTCTCCCAACTTGTTCACAGTGACATAATGTGTGCAATTGATTCTTGTTCCTACTTGAGTTTTAAATAAAAAGTGAACATCAATGGGATAAATAGGATTATTTTAAAAATCCAACATTGGGTGCTATTTGTATGGACACTTTAATACATTTTATGCAAAAACATGCCAATTAACCAGATGAGATGAATAAATGAGGTGCATTTACAAATTTAACCTGATTTGGAAATGAATTGAGATAACCATTGTTAACCAACAATCTCTGAGGAGCAACAGCTAATTTAAGAGATTTGCACCCCCCCCAAATTAATTATTGAAAGCTACTATGTTGTAGGATTAGCTACCTCCTCACATTTCCTGCTAATTGCTTCTCTAGGTAGATGTCAGAATTATTACATCATAGTTCATAAGCCTAATGAACTAATCCAGACTACTAATAATGTATCAGTGTTTAAGCATCATCTCTCCATCATGTGATAACAAAAATGGATATTAATCATTGAAAAATATACATTTCTATCTGGTCAAAATAAATTGTTTGATTTTAAAACTTCTTCCCCTGCCCTGAATTGTTTTGTAAATGGTTTAAACACTATAATCTAAATGTTTCACATAAATTAAAAGTGTAGAGATGTTGTCCTTCATAATGGACTTCTATCTGATGTAAATATGTCTGCATTTCCCTGAAGCTAATTCCACTGGGAAGCCATAAATTATGAATAATTTATACTGTACCAACAGGCTCACAAAAGTTTCCAAATCTTAGGAATTGCTGGTAACTTTATGCCACCTTGAAGGCCAAATTAGCAGGTTAACTTTGAAGTAAAGGAAGTCATTCCAGTTTTGCACTTGATTGTGTATGTGTATTTTTTTAATATTTATACTGTTCTTAGGATTTTTTTATTACAATTCAACATCTATATCTAAAGTAAATCATTGGCTTTATTATATGTATGATCTGGCCACACATATAATGTTTGATGATGCAAGAATTATTCTGGGAGGGACGGAAGGAGAAAAGTAAAAAGGAAGGAAGGAAGGAAGGAAAGAGAAAGGAAGGAAGGAAAGTAGGAAGGAAAGAAAGAAAGGAATGTTCAGGATGGGAATTAATTATTCGGTGTGTTGCAGTTTAGCTAAAATAATGTAAACAAACAAGCCCTCTTTTTAGAATGGTTATATTAAATAGATTATGCATATTTCAAAAATTATTTTGAAAAGATAATTTAGAATACTGCTTAATCGTTTTCAGATGCTTTAAGGAATTGATTCAATAAACTATATACATGTGCATGTAATATTTTACTTCTGAATGCTATTTGATACCTCTGCTCCAAAACATGGGTAGAATTAGGTTAAAAAAAAATACTGGACCTAGAAAAACTATTAGATTTATATTCATTTTAATAAATCTCATTTCCATAAGTATAATCAATTATTTAATTTTCCATGTGATAAGAATACACAGCAGTTTCTCTGGCTAATTTGTTTACCTAATTGGTTAATCAGTATCCATTTTATATATGTAAAATGTTTTACGGTCCTTGATCAAAATAAGTTCCTCTCTTTCGTCTTCTCTTTTTCCTCTATTTTTAATTGCAAAGAAGATTTGTGCATTTTATAATTTTGCTTTTTGTGAAAGTAAAAGTTATTATTCCACATTTGTAAAATCTAACAAATAGTTATCCAGTGAACTGGCTTGACTGAGAATTTTATGTGAATACATCACTGCATCTGAGTGTATAACCATTGTGAATTTGTATTTATACCCATTTTTCTGAAAATAAATTTGCTTAGAGAATATACACATGAGAAAAAGTATAGTATTATTTTGCTGCTGGTTCTCGCTTTGAAATGCTTTGAATTATAAGGCAGTTATGAAAGTGCAAGAAAGCCTTTTTCCTAGTTAAATAACATAATAGCAGAGTTGAAAGAGACCATAAATGTAGATACTGCAAGTCCATAACTGGCTCAACTGCAAACCACTTCTTGATCTCTTTCTTTTTAACAGCAGATTACAAACAGGAACAGCTAACATTTCAGGTGTCTACAATTCCTTTATAATCACATAGAATAGAGAGTGCTTTCATAAATGACTCTGGAAGGATCTCTAAAATTTAGGAAAGCACTGGCAGATATGTGTATATGTATGTATGGTTCAGCCTGCTATCTTAAAAGAAGGGCTGTTTATTTCAACTAAATGATTATCTACTTATTTTTTACTTATTTATCAAATGTATATGACCATCCATCTTGCAAAAAGTGACTATAAGTGTGACATACAGCAATTAATTAAGACAAATATATAACAAGTTATTTATTTAAATGTTTTTTTTAAAAAGGCAAGATATTCATACTTGTGTGTATAACTTGAGAATTTTTATCTTTATGAAGCAGTCTGGCAAATGTAAACCAGAATAATTATACTAGTGTAATCTGTAGGAGCAGTTGCAAATTTTCTCATGAAATTTAGCAGTTACACTCAATGTAACTTTAGTTCACTTTGCCAGGTAGATTATGTTATTCCATATTTGTTTGTTTTTGAGAGGACCACTCAAGGAGAAATTCCCTTAATGGTTTAGAACTCAGTACTAAAAATGATTGATGCATGTAGTGCTTTTACAAAGTTATAATTCAGGGAGATAAGACACATAATGTCCAGACTTTGGCTGATACAGAAGTTACTCCTGAGTGTGAAAGTTACTTGGTAGAAGCTTAATACTGAATGTTCCCAGCTTTGATAACCAGAGGTAGCAGAAGCCTAATTTCAAGTATAGTAATCCTGCACATCCGGTAAAGGAGAAAAGGCTATTTCACTCAAGGTGAAATCCATTGTAGATAAAAAAGGAATACCTGGAGTTCCAGTCAACTGTTTGGTGGCTAGTAGAGAGGTAGAGTACCGGAGCTGTTGTAGCAGTGAGGTTTGGAGACTTTGAGCAATATGTCTTTTGGAGCAGCTGTAACAAATTTATTACATTTTTAAAAAAAATGCCACGGCAGGCTACACAAGGCTGTTTAGTAGGCCTCATGAGGGCCATGACTTGCATACTGTGCAAACCTGAAGTACACCCTTCTGCTCAAAAGTATATTCACACATAACCATGCATTTCTTCATCTTTTGTCCTGTATTTTTATTCCTTATGTCAGTGAAATGGGTTGGGAAGCACAACTCTTTCAAGATGTGATTGAATCAGGAGTGGCTGGCCTCGTTCATTCTACTCTACCATGATGCTAGGCCTGACCGTTTAGTGTGAGATCTACCGTATTTTTTGGGCTATTAGATGCACTTCCCCCCCCAAAAAAGGGGGGGAGTGTATGCGTCTAATAAAGCTAATACTAACCCCGTTGCTTGGACTGGAGCGTTGCCGGCACCCTGCGGGAGTGAGGGAATCGCTCCGCGGGATGGCGGGAATGCCCCAACCCACGCAGCGGGGTGACTTCCATGTGCACGGAATCGCTCCACCAAAATCTCCGCAGCAGGGGAGTCACCCCGCTGCTTGGACTGGAGCGTTCCCAGCACCCTGTGGGGGGGAATCGCTCCGCGGGACGCTGGGAATGCCCCGCGTCTTATGATTCGGAGCATCCTATAGGCCGAAAAATACGGTATTTGTATCTCAGCCCGTTTCCCATCTTCGTCTGATGATTACTGGATGTGATGGGCATGACACATTCATGTGTATTGCAACAAATGCTCATGTTGTTGAATGTGAACAGCCGTTTGAAATTATCCGGTTTGGGCCTTTGCTTTACCTTGCATTGTGGGAAAAAGTTCCTTGTTTTTTTATCTAAAATTAATTAAGTAACCATCAAATCATAAAATTTTGATTTTAACTACAGTAGATAGGATTATCACTTTTTTCCAGTTCTCAACTTCTTGCACATTTATAGATGTATTCTTAAGTTTGCATGAGGCTTTAGATCCCCATTTTGCATATTTTTGTATTAATTGATCCATAACATTATGAACCTCTAATACAGCATGTTCAAATTTCAATATTTTCAACATAAAAAAGGTTTTTTCTCCTCTCTATCCCTACCTCCCTCTTTCCCTCCTTCCCACTCCTCCCCTCCCTGTCTGCCTCTCTCCTTATGACATTCTTTGTATTTCCACATACATGCGAGTATACATACTATTGTCCATGAGATGTACGTTGGCTTTCAAGAGCTTTCATTGCAGATCATCTTCCTTTCCCAGTTTTGCCACTGAGACTGCACCCGCCCTGTTCCTTCCTCTTTCTTTCCTTACCATTGCTTCCTCTCTTGTCCTTCTAGTAGTCACTGCCATAAACATCAAGCTTATTTAACAGTATTCTTTCCTTGGTGTTGCAATTGTCTTTTGGGAAATAGAATCCCTCCTTGGGCAAATAACTCTACTCATAAATATATGTAAAATAAATTCCATTTCCTTTTTATTATTTTTCTTGCTACTTTTCAAAGTGCTACTTCTTTCAGGCTTCCTAAACCTTAACACAATTCTTAGCCCACAGGTAAATACTCTCTGTCTATCTCAATCAGAATGCTGGAATTTCTAAAATTTCAAATTATGTGATGAATTTTGCAACTCTGTGAAGTATGCCTAACCCCGGTATATGTTAGGAGCAAATATAGAAAGAAATGTATACTATATGTTAAGAAAAAAATATCCAATACTGTATTGTAAAGGAGGTTTGCTTAAGAAAAATATGTATTTTAGGGCAGCATACATAAATACGTATATATTGGGATAAATGTCCTTGAAGACTTTGCTGTAATGGTGCAGTTATTGTATCTTCTACAACCAGGAAGTGATAATACTTAGCTGTAAGAAAAGTGAAACATAAAAATTCTATATTGATATTTAGGGAATGAAATCCCACAGACATTTTCTTTCTGAGTCTTTTCTGTTAAAACCACTATCACCACAGAGAAGTGCAGTAGAATGGTGAATTTCATAGTACAAAGTTAAATATCTGTTATTATTTATTGACAGCTCAGTAGACTTACTTATTTTAAAACAATTGGTCAGAGAAACATGATTCCCTGAAGAAAAATGGTAATGCCTTTGCAGCTAAGGCAGCTTTGTATTATTCGGCACTGCATGCATTTTGCTTTCAGATACATTTGTAAGTGCAAGAATATCATGAGTTTGAACTAGAATCCATGGTGAGGATTTGAAATAGGACTCCATATTTGTATTCTTGTGCCTGTATTTTTCTTATAGGTAACACTGAAACAAATAAAATGTTTAGTTGTTGGTTTACCATCAAAAATATTCTAGAATTATGTTTTCCTGGTCAATTAGAATTTGTTTCCTTTGTTTGTCATTCTGATACCATCACTTGCTACAGTGTTTGCGACTGATTTGCACAGTGCTGTCTTTTGTGGTTTTACTTTAATTTGTGTTTCTGTTCTGGTTTATGAACAATAATAAGACCTTGTTTGAATATTCAATGCCTTTTAAATGTTGAACTAAGGAAGATGCTTTCTCTCACCTTAATGATAGCAACACAACATGGGATTGATCAGTAGTGACATTTGATTGGAGAGATCCAGCACATTTGCCTGTTGTTTATTGAAGTATTTTCTTCAAACAGCTCCCTCGCAAGTTAGTGGTGTAATGAAAGAAAAAGTGCTGCAAAGGAGTGTGGAGCTTTCCTGGCAGGAACCTGAGCATCCCAATGGAGTCATCACAGAATATGAAATCAAGTATTATGAGAAAGTAAGCATTACTTTGAATGTGGGCCATTCTTCTGTTTGTCTCATTTCAGTATCTTCTGCAGTGGACTAATGCTTTGTATAGCCAGCATGCAGCCTTCATTTTGGTTGCCATTCTGCATTATTAGTAAAGATAATCTTACCAATTTGATTCTGTATTCTCTAACACACAAAGAGAAGGGGATTAAAAACTAAGATACCATTTTAATGAGCAAAAGTTTCAATTGATTAATTATTGAAGGCAAGCTTAGTTGATGATGCCATGAGGCAATTAGTTGGAATGCACTACAGGTAGTCCTCAAGTTAAAAAGGCAACTGGAAACAGTGTTTCCATCGCTAAGCAATGCAGTCATAAGTAGTGGTGTTGCATGGCCACATTGATTAGTAATGGCAATCTCTGCAGTCCCAGTGCAGTTGTAAAGCAAAAATTGTAGATGTGAAGTAAGTGCCTTCTTACAACTTCCTGCTGGCTTCCAACAACTGAATTCATTGGGGAAGCCAGCAAGAAGTTGCAAGTTCTAGATGGCTTGAAAGCAAGCTGGCAGGCAGGTAAGTGACTTCTGCTGAGTGGGAGGACATCTATAGGTGACCAGGAAGGTGCAGTGGAGCTTGGGAAGGTTGAAAAAGAGGTGTGCTGCGCAGGTGGCTGGGGAGCCCATAGTTCAACACAGTGAGGCTTGAGAAGGGTATGTGAAGATGTGTGAGTGCCCAGAAAGGCTTGGCATAAGCACAGTAAGGCTCAGGAAGAGTGCACAAGTGTCTGGGTATCGCAAGGGTTGGCAGAGGTGTGCAGGTGACAGGAAATTGTGGCATGGGTGTGTGGGATGGACAGTGCGCAGGTGGATAGACTTTTCTAAGCAACTTGCAAACTTCTCCGGTTTTCCCTTTGACTTTCCGTGTGGAAAGTGAGCAAGGAAAATCGAAATTCTAAATCAGGTGACCACAGGAAGCTGGTCATAAACATAAGTCATTTAGTACTGTTGTAATTTCAAACAAATTTGAACAGTGGTTGTTCATTGAGGACTACCTGTCTGTACTCTTTACTGTATTAGGAAATGGGAAAAAATAATTTGAAATGCATTTACTTCTACAAATTATTGATAAATTGGTGCAACATTTAAAAGGCACATTTTCTGATATAGTAATATATAAATTATTATAATTTTAATTGGTCAAAATTATGATAATTATCACTCTAAAATACTTAATTGCTATTAACCATGTTTATAACCTTTGGACTTTAGAGCACTGGATTACTCAATAAAAGACTTCAGGATAAAATTATTATAATTTCAAATAGTTAACCTGGAAAGAAACTATTGGAAATGTAATACCAGAAGAAAGATAACTGCAGGGGAAACACTATTTATGCCTTTTCTTCACAAAAGATTCCTTTTTTCCTCCCTCTCCCCCTCCCCTCCCCTCCCATGTTTTTGTTTGTATGCCTTGACAAATGGCAAGAACATTTCACAGGAATGTATATATAGATAATCCTTTTTTTATGAC
This sequence comes from Pareas carinatus, assembly GCA_032468095.1. Classification (NCBI taxonomy): domain Eukaryota; kingdom Metazoa; phylum Chordata; class Lepidosauria; order Squamata; family Pareidae; genus Pareas; species Pareas carinatus. Next base: position 47,519 of record JANHFO010006197.1, on the reverse strand, counting down.
TAAAATTGAGCCTGGCATTATTGTCAGAAGTTGTGCTAGTCCAGTGATGGCTAACCTTTTAGGCACTGTCTGGATGAGTCATGACTACTGAGTTGAGGCCCTGTGATGTCATCGTCTGATGCCACTACTCTTTTCTGAGCACGCTCAGTTCTGGGGCAATGCTGGGTTGACTTGGCTGGCGTGCCAGGAGAGAAGGTTCTGCGTGCCCGCTGTGGCACACATGCCATAGGTTCGCCATCACTGTGCTAGTCATTAGGCAGGTCACCACAAGACCAATCTGATTTTATGCCATTTTTTGCAGTGGTCATTAAGGAAATCCGCGATTATTAAGCATACCCATTCTCCTCAGTAGGTTGGGGTTTTTTTTTTGCCAGAAACCCGAAGTAAAAGTGTTTGCTGACAAAAATAAAACAACAACCCAAAACTTTTAAATCACAGTCACATGACTGCAGGATGCTGCAAACAACTGTAAATGCAGACCAGTTGCCCAAAATGCAATCACATGGCCATAGGGGATGGGGGAGGCCATCTGAACTTTAAATCTTTTGAGGTCGATCATAACTTTGAATGCTTGCTAAGTGACCAGTCGCAAGTCAAAGGCTACCTATAGTTATTTTGTCTATTCTTACAATTTAAATCTTGGTAGATTTACCATGGAAAATTATATTGGATAAACATTAGCTAATTTCTTACATTTAGCCAATTCCTTACAATTTATTAATTTAATAACAAAATCTTGCTACAATCTCACAAGTCTAGGCATTCTCAAGGAATCATAAAACAGAAGTCTTACAATATATTAATAACACATTTAAAACAAAACAAAAAATTGTCAACTGGACATCTTCCTAGTCTATTGGGCCTCACAAGTCCCATTTAAAATGGAATTTAATTTAAAAGCTCCTTTGAAAGTCGTAGCAGAAGGATCCAGACTTGTAGCATAAAGTTTTAGGATATAATAGTTAAGTATTGTTAAAAAATGTTACCTTATATTTTCTGCATATAGGCACCCAATGCATCTGCAGTGATATGATAATCACATGTGCAACCCTTTGCATGTCTATATCTGAAAAAGTTCCTTTAAAAATCCTTATAATTTTTTTTTGAGAAGTAAAAATGTTAGGGAAGATGTCTTTATTGAGTATCTTTAATTATGAAACTTTAGTCAAAGTTAAAAACTTAAGATTAGAATTTTAGCATTGTTTTTGCTATGAAGTTATTCTTCTAAATCTAGATTACATTCATATGTTGTAATTCACATTAGAGTCTTCCTCTAATGACTGCTGCATTTAGCGTCTGTTGCAAGTTATAGTGAGGTTGAAAGTAACTTTTCAACCAATCCTTGATTTTACAGCCTTTCAAGGTGTGTAAAACAAAGGAAAGATTAAGATCATAAGCATATTTGTGATTTCACTTAGTGATTGCTTCATTTAATGACTCAATTTTAGATCCTAGTTGTCACTAAATGAAGACTACTTATACAATACTGTACAGTCTTTTCCCCCCACAAATTACTATTTTCCCTGTTTTTGGTTTCTATCTTGCTCTATTTATCTGTATTTTAGAAATAAATTAAATTGGAAAGATTCAAATTCATTTTTCTTTAATTTTCAATTCTGAAAGTCCGCATGATGGCTACTGTGTATAACATTGGACTGTGAATCTGGCAATTATGGTCATTAGTGACATCTTTTCAAACATGAACTATGTTGGATGAGATTCAATCCTAACGCTAGAAGTAGTCCATATTTTTCATTAAGAATGTGAAGGAAATTTGCTGATAACTTGAATGACTAATATAAGCAGTTCTCAAATGAGGTAATCCCTGACCTATGTAATTCTGTGGTTATAAAGAGGACATGACATAGCCTGTGATCCAGAATACGAAAATCAGCTTAACACAAAGGTTTCTGCAAAAGGCAAAGTGAGCCCCACTAATAATATTCATATTAGCTGACTTGAATATAACACCACTGAAAAGATTGACTGAGATAACACTTCAGCCCCTGTTCCAACAGAAATTGACCTTGAAGTAGATATCAAACCAATTAGCCAACAAGAACACCTCAGTTTTGGGTCGAGAGCCAGGAGATACAAGTAGGCTTGAGGGGGAAAAAACATATTGTAACACTGCTTATAAGTGCCATATGGCTTTAAAGCACCAAGTTCTTTAAAGCACTAATTAGGATTGATCATGACCACATATCCACATGCAGTTATATCTTGATAATAGGCTCCTGTTTAGAATCCATTTTCACGTAAATCATATAATACTAAATTGGACTTCTAGAACTCAAGGCAGCTATCTTACTTTCTAGTCTCGGTTAATATATGAATTGTTAAGACACTATGATGCATGCTAAAATGAAAGTTATTGTGCTTTGCAGATAGATTTCTGTCTTAATTCTGTTTAATATTAAATAATAAAAACGAGTCAATAACAATTTTTGAAACTATTTGTAGTTTAATATTCTGTAAAAGTAAATTGATATTTAAATAGAAAGCACTGTTTTAATTTGGCCATCACAAAACGTTCAAGCATTTTCTTCAGATAATTTAATAACAATTTTCATACTTCAAAACTGTAACAAATAAGATTTTAAGATGGTTGAGAATTTATACTAAAGATAACTAAACATATTATATCATTAAGACCTCCTTTTCTTGAGTTATGTAATATATGAACTAATAATCATAGATTTGTGATCAGTAATTAATTTACTATCAATTTTTACAAAAAATATGACAATAATTTTAGTAATATAGGTTCAAATTCACTGAATTTGTCATTTTTCTGTGGAATCCATTGTCTATAAGTCCTGCATAAGGTTGCTACCCTGTAGAAAAAAATTTTTTTATTCCCTTTCTCATGTATTGATATGGAAAATAATAATGCCTTTAATACCAAAATACTTTTTTAAAATATAAGAAAACAGATGCATATGCACTTAAATGCACATAAACCTTTCTGGGTCATTCTCTTTCCTATTGAAAATAAAATGAACATGCTTCTGCTTCAGTTAATTTTAAGCTTTGATATCATAGGTGTTCTTCCACCCATAAATGAAGTCAGGTAGAATGAGCTTTGTAAAATCTGAATAATTGTTACGATTTTTCTAGGCAACTGAAAAAGAACATCATATTTCATGAGAGTAGGGAGAAATGATTCCTGAATTGATGCATCACAATATTTGAAACTGATTGATGAACAATCGAAAGTCCACAATCAAACCAGCAATGATTTTCTCTTCTCACTTTTACGAACCAGCACCATGTGCTTCCCATTTACATTTTGTGTTATTTTAAAATCTTCTTAGTGAAATGACATTGTGTTATGCCGCAGCAGAGTCTCTGCTAAATTTTTCATGCAGGAGGAAAAGAATTCCTTCTAATAATTTGAAATAGGTGCCAGAAGCCAGCTGTCAATTATTGATACAAAGCAAAATGAAAATCTGAAAGTTAAATACCACTCAATTATGTATTTATGTTTGCAGGACCAAAGGGAGAGAACTTATTCAACAGTGAAAACCAGAGCCACTTCTGCCTCGGTTAATAATCTGAAACCAGGAACTGTATATGTTTTCCAGATTCGTGCTTTTACTGCTGCTGGCTATGGAAATTATAGCCCTAGATTAGATGTTGCTACACTAGAAGAAGCCACAGGTAACACTTACTTACACTTTTTGGCAATTAATATCACTAAGGAAACCCAAAACGTATAGCAAATTGGTGGAATGGAAACATTTCTGCCTCTCTCAATTATAGTCTCATTTCTCACTTCTCAATTAAGGTTTCAAGATTTCCTCTAACTTACCTTGAGGTTTGCAAGCAAGAATTAAGTCCGTGCTGATTTTTAACTGCAATTATTTGTCTTAGGAAAAAAAATATCTTGGGGCTGTTGCTTTTTGCTATAAATTCTTCAATACAAATTTGAGGGATTGTTTAAAAAAATAATAAAGCAACATATACAGTTATATAACACAAAATGATTCAGTGTCTTGAGGCTTTTTATTTTAACATTTCAAATGAATGGATAGTATTTTTTGTTCACATTCTGATCACATGATTAATTCTTCTTGAATCTTTCTGATATCTTAGTTTCTTGGTAGAATCTTTATTGCTGGCACTTAACATAACATCTTTTCTATTGACACTGGATATATTTAGTAATTATTCTCAGATCTTATGTATATAATTCCATTGTGTCCCACTTTCCAAAGGGAATAAAACTGACCAGGGCAGCAATACCTTGCTTTGTGCTTTTGGTTTTTAAGTTGCTCTTCTGAGGATTATAAAAGGCTTATACACTTTCTGTCTTCAGTACTTCTCTTTAAATATTTATATTTCAAAAATACTGTTAAATTTATTTAATTCGGTGTTGATGCTAGCAAGAATGGAAGTAGCGAATAGCAAAGCTATCATTTATAGTTAACTATAGAGATATAGACATTATATACAAAAGTAATTGTAAACTTTTGCTACACAGTATTCTTTTAGAATTCTTTAAATATTGTGCAATGTTCATGACAAAAGCAAGATACTTATCTATGTGGCACCCAGAACTAGGTCTGTTTTGGGAGTGGCCTGAAAAGTTGACTTCTGAGCCCAGAAGCAAATCTCATATTGATGCATTCTCTCCCAAATTCATTTACAGTCCCAGTTACTGTAGCCTAACTCTTACTACAGGTAGTCTTCAATTTACGACCACAATTGAGCCCAAAATTTCTGTTGATAAGCAAGACAGATGTTAAGTGAGTTTTGCCCTCATCTTACAACCTTTCTTGCCACAGTTGTTAACTGAGTCACTGCAGTTGTTCATTTAGTAAAATGGTTGTTAAGAAAATCTGACTTCCTCATTGACTTTGCTTGTCACAGGGTCTCAAAAGATGATCACATGAGCACAGGACACTGCAATCATCATAAATACATGCCAGTGGCCAAACATCTGAATTTTGATCACATGACCATGGGAATGTTGCAACAGTCATAAGTGTGAAAACTGATCATAAGTTAGCTTTTCCAGTGCTGTTGTAGCACTGTCACTAAACAAATGGTTGTAAGTCGAGTGTCTATGAAGATTCTCAGTCATGCAGGTCATGGTTGTCCCACAGATGCTTTTTCTGGAAACAACTGGAGTTTCTTGTTTTTGAACTTATTCAGCTCTGACTGGATGGTGGATTCCATTCCCCCCTCCTCCCATCCATTCAGAGTTGAAGAAGCTTCTTGGATGAGAAGCAAAACATCTTGAAACAAAAACAAGAAAGTCCAGTTGCCTCTTGAAAAAGCACTTGTAGGTTGTAAGTCGAGGACTACCTGTACTTTGATATACGCATACCTTGGGCCTTATGTTCTCCTTCCTCTTTAATCTCTTCCCCCTCTCCCCATGCTTGTATTACCCTGGTCTCTTACTCTTGGAAGAGTTTGGACTTAGTTTGATTTTGCAATGAAGCATTCATTTGAAAGAGGGGAAATGTGTTTGGCAGACATCTCCAGCGTGTGAGAAACAGTAGTCTGCCCAGGTTAAGAAATTGAGGGTGGATGCAATGGGGAGGAAAATTTATGTAATGAGGCAAAGATTTACAGCAAATCTACTGGGGACCGTATATGAGAAAAAGACATTTGAGCATCAGATATTATTCAGCCGAGTATTTAAACTTCTGAGGGTTGTATATCTGCTGTGAGGAGGACAGGAAGCAATATCTAAGAAACAGAGGACTTCATTCTTTCTAGGTAGAAAAAAATAGGCAGCAAACAGAAAATTTCTTCAAAAAAAACAGAATGCATGGCCAAAGGTTTTAACTAACAAAGGGGAGAAAAGAAATTACCCCTTCTGTTACTTTGTTCCATTTTCATTCCTACATGCCTAATATCTACGAGGACCTGGCTTTTCCATTATTGTTGAATTTCTGTTTCTCACCTGACAGCTGCTCTTCTAGCATCTTTCCAAAATCCATTTTTCCCTAAGACTTGGAGCTGCAGAACAAAAGAACATTCATATCCATTCATTCTCTAGAGAGCTTTTAGGAAGTTCCATGCAGGACTGTGCAGAGAGCCATTGAAAAATAAAGTTAATGATGTAACTGAAGTTTTATTTTACAACACAGGAATCTTATTTTAACTATTACAAGAAAGATTAACAAAGTGTTTTCAATATCTGTTAGCCCTTGCTAAACTGAGAGGGAAACAACAGTGGTGAGAATAGATAAAGAATGTAATCACAAAGCGTGAGGGGATCAGAATATCATTAATTTTATTATTATAGAATGGTGCTTTTGGGTTTCCAGGAACTGTGGAACCCAGACCTATGACCAAGGTTTCGATCCAACTGGTACCTCTGTTTCTAAAAGGGAGCATAGATTTGCATGTTTAGTCTATAAGCTTCTGCAGATTTACTTTTTAAAATTATATTCCAGAATTGCAATATTATTTCACCAAAACTTGCAGGCATATTTAAATAATTGTGTTGGCCAGCCAAAATGTAACAGATCCCATTTCCTGACATAAAGCTAAAGTAATGTGAAATCTATGTGTTAAATGTTTTTGCTTGTCATGCAAAGTACCTTTCTCCAATTAAAGAAGCAAGCTTGTTTCTTGCTTACAAATATTGAATGCACATTCCAAAAGATGTTGATAGATAGCTAATTCTAATTTTGTTTCTCATCTTTGCCTGTTTCTTTCCCTGATATAGCCACTGCTGTTTCCAGTGAACAGAATCCTGTAATCATAATAGCTGTAGTAGCCGTGGCGGGCACAATCATCCTGGTTTTCATGGTTTTTGGCTTCATCATTGGACGAAGGTATTATTTTCAAATATTAAGATGTTTGAGATAGACAGAAATTGGAAAAAAACTTTAAATGCACATTAATTATTGTTTTATAGCTGGTTTATATAGATACATCTGTAGAGGTTCTTGCTTGCCAGTGAGTGAGCAATTGTAGGAATCGAAAAGAATAAAAAGTTTAGATTGCAATGTCATTTTACTAGAAGTATCTGATTCAATTCATCTCCATATTACTAGTTTTACTTATAAATGTGTTACCAAAACATATGTCCATATATCTATTTTAAACAATTTTGACAATCTTAAAGGGCAAATGTCCTTATCCCAGGAAGAATCACACCTTTTTTTGAATTGGTTTTCTGACTGCTTATGACAGAGGACCTTAAGAACTTCCTAAAATCATGAATCCCATAATTTGTCTCTTTCAATAAAGTTCTGAGAGTTCTTTGAACAAAAACAGTAATATACTACAGCATATTAATTATTCATAGGTGATCCCTAAATACTTACAGATACATAAAACTACCAGCTGTAACAGTATACAAACTTTGAAGTAAACATATTAAAAATCTAGAATTATATTTCCTATTATGTTCATAGTATTATTTCCTAACTCATTAAAGTGTGACACAATTTTAATTAAAAGTTGTTGTTTTTCCCCTAGACACTGTGGCTATAGCAAAGCTGACCAAGAAGGAGATGAAGAACTTTACTTTCATTGTAAGTGCTTTGCTGTTATTTCGTCCAGGAGATTCCAGGCCAATTACAGTAGATTGGTCCTGGCACTAATAGAACAGTGACAGTGTTAAAAGATTTTTTTTGCTGAGAACAAACATTTTAAATTTGTGTAAACAGAAAATTGTAAAGTAAAAAATATTAACTTCTTCCAAAGTAACATCATATATTTTATTACTGGGCTTTGATATACAGGTAGTACTCGCTTAGCAACCATAATTGGGTTCAGCAATTCCATCACTAAGCACTGCAGTTGCTAAGCGAAAAATCATATAACTGCCATGGGCTTTATGACTCCTCTCTTTATTACTTCCCCCTTTAATTGCGGTTGTTAAGCAACATATATGACTACAACATATGATTTTACTTTGCCTTCCTTTATTTACTCTGCTTATTGCAAGTCAGTTGCAAAGCACACAAATGGTGTTCATATGACAACAGGACACTGCGAAATCTGTACCTGTTGCAAAATGCCTGAATGGCAACCAGTGACGGCGGGATATTGTGATTTTCATAAATGCAAAGATTGATCACAAAGCTACTTTTTTAACGCCATTGTAACTACAACAGGTTGCTAAACAAGACAGTCAGTAAGCAGGAATTATCTATATGCTACTTTCCAGTTCGCGAACTTTGAATGAACATGTAGTAA
>JANHFO010006197.1:27797-39250 GCA_032468095.1 Pareas carinatus | reverse complement strand
AGACTGGACTGTGTTTAACTTTCTGTTTATAAAGACTTTTATACCTACTGTACTCTGTGGCTGTGTGATACTGGTTTTCATTGCTACTTCCCAGCCCATAGCGTTTTTCGCTGCACGCACCATCTGCTTGTTCCTAACATTGGTTCTAAGCCTAGGGTGCTAACAAAGGCATTAATTATAAAGTGGTATTAGCACTTCATGCGATCTTGATTCTACCCCTGTTAATGCAGCCTAGAACGGTGTTGGCTTTTTGAACAGCTGCAGCCACTTAAGCCCTTCCACTTCCATTTTTAACATTAATGTAGTTAATTTGATTTCTATATACTCCGTCTGGTAATATCCATGAATAAAGACATAATTTTGGATGTTTGAAGACTGTTACCTATAAATAAATCATTGGAGTAGCAGAAATTGATAAGTCAGTCTTTCATTTTCCTAAACCATACAATCCAACTACATCTTCTTATGTTTTCAACTTGGTCGCTCAGGGTATCCATCACAAACAGCATATCTTGCTTCTGTGTTCTGTCAAATCATGGAGTCATAGAAAAAACATTCTGATCAATACATTTACCTATGAAGAAAGCAATATTAGAAGTCTTGATCATCCTCATTCAAATGGCTGATATTATGTATTGAAGACATGATTTTTTTACTTGAAAACAATAGAAGTTGAATAAAAAAGTGTAAAAGGTGAATAAAAAGCATGCTTTCAAGTAACAACCAGCACAGGAAAATGTAAAACATGAAAAATAGACTGTTTCTATACAAAGCAAAAACTCTGTGCATGAAATTATTCAGGAGTAGAAATGTGTCTTTTTGGCCCTTATTTCCATTATTGATTTCAGCCAGCTCCAATTTGGAAGAGACATTCCTTTCTATATTAAACTGTCTGAAAGAAGGAATTGAAGACCTCTTCTAAGGTCATATCTTCTGCAGATGTTTTAAATTCTTCCATTCTAGCCAATTCACTTTAAAAAACTAAATACATGATTTAATGCTAGAATATTTTAGACTAATGAAAAAATTCTTAATTAAATATTAGTGCTATGCATAAAAAGTTGTCCTCTACTATAGCAGATAAAATCATACTTTCAGCCTGATTTAAAAATGACAACCTATGAGTTTCAGTTGTCCATTTACCCATCTGTTTATATGCCAATATATGTTCCCCAATGAACTAACTCTGCATTCATAAGTAACATGCCTCAGTTTGAACAAGAATCAATACTGCACTTGATTTAGTAATGGGTATACTTTTTATTATTTTTCAAACTTGGAATTATCTATATGCTACTTTCCAGTTCGCGAACTTTGAATGAACATGTAGTAATTTCTTCTTCTGGAGCAAAGATGATTGATGTAATTAATAATTATTGGTCCAGCAAAGTTTAGATTATGACATTTATATATTTCCGTAGTTGTACCAAAATTAAAAAACTAACAATGATGAACATATATGATGATAATAATAACAACAATAATGTTTCTTTCAAAATTTATTTTCAGTAAACAGCCAGCATGAAATTCGAAAGTGTTTTATGTTGAAAACAGCCCAGTCAATCAAAAGATTTAACTTATCCGTGAACTGTATCAACTAATTTTAGTGCATATAGACATGAACTGAATATTTGAATTGTTTAAAGACAATATCAGTAATTGTCGATGTGAATGTAATCTTGTGTACTAATGATGTGTATTTATATTTATTTCATTGATTCTGTAATCCTCAACATTTCCATAGGAATAATGACTATCTGAATATGTATCGATCAGATAACAAAGTTTTCTAAATTTTGTCAATTTGCTACTCAGAAGCCAAGCAAATATTTGATAGTATCAAATTAAATTAATATTTATTTAAATTTGGAGTTCGATTTTCATTGTATCAATATTTCTGCTGTGTTTTATATTCTGTATTCTGTTTTATTGTGAGCGGCAGCAAATGCTTATATAAGCAGAAAGGGAGTAGAAATATATAGGACAAAATTATATATTACGGGAAATTGCTTACCAAATATGGATGCTAAGAAAGTACATAGAAAATATGCATACCAAGAGAAATGTGTATAATAGTTCATTCAGTAGTTTATTTTTCTACATAATGCAGAAGAATACAGTTGGAAAAATAAGCATCTGAGCAAAAGTGGACATAATAGATTCACTTACCACACTTAGGAGATCAAGAAAACATTTGTGAATGCAGATATGTGCAGGATAGTAATTATTTAAATCAATGAATTTTTTTAGTTAAAATCCTGGAATTTCAGAATAAGGCAGAAATAATATTAAATATATCCAAGCGCTGTAGCCCAGATTACATGTTCACTCTGTCAAGCTACCTAGAACTAGTTACTTTTCACCTAAATATAATAATTAATGATGATATTAATCATATCTTAATAGAAATATCTGGTATTCATATCTGTACAATGAGCAAGAATTCCTCGTTAGCCTGCTATCATTATCTTGCAGTTTTATGATTTGGTACAGACTTTCCCATTTCTCATTTTACAAATGTATAATCAGGATATCTATCTAAATTTTCTGCTCTGTTATTTTGCAAATCTGTTGACCAATGAAAAGATGAATAGAAAATATACATACATTGAGACAAGCTACTGAAATGTGTAAAAACACCCAGTTCAGTATCCTTATAGCAAAAGAATTAGTTTAAAAGTACCAGCCATAGAAATTTTACTCTAGCAATACCTTGATGCTCAACATTGGACAGAGTGTACAGTTTCTTCAGAAAAGGATTTCATAATACACAGAAGCACATAAGAAACGACCATTTTCACATTGCAAAAGCAGCTGCATCTTTTCTAGGCTTAGACAACTGCTTCAGATATGGTTCCCAATTGTTTCCACATGTGTGTTCAAGTAAACCCACTTTGCTTCTTATAAAAATTAGGAAAAACGTGTTTTGTACAGATCCCCACACATTCCAAATTACATTTTTTTTAAGGATTTGGTTTTTGGTAACTGGAGATTCATATCCATGTTAAGTCAGAGTTTATATTTTCCCTTTCGTCTTTTCAGAAAATCAGAGCACTCTGTATTTGTTCAGCTCATATGGCAGCATTAAAATCAATGTATGACATTTTATTGGTTTCCTTCCACTGAAGGAAGTCTATCCTTTGATGATTGTGCATGGGAGGTAGATTTTTGAGAAGCCAGCAGCTGCAAGGGAAAGAGGAATTACTGAAATTCTCCTTCTTGATCTCTAATGGAAGCCTTCCCTCAGCAAAGGAAAACAGTGGGTTTCACTCTTCACAGAGCACAGGCTGAAAACATGCCATTTAAATCAAGCCTTACTGAGGAAACCGAAAACACTGAAGAGGATCAGAATTACCACATTCTCATTTATTTTTAAAAATAATTCAACGGCAGATATCCCACTGGTGAAATGGAGCTATACTAAGAGTGTGAGAGGCTTAATAATAGAGTCTCATTTTAGTTGCAGTGAGAATCTTCACATATTTAAAATGGCGCTTAAAAAAAAACTTGTGTCAAATAATGTCTGAAAAGTGCAAATAATTTCTTGGGGATGGGGGAAGGAAGAGGAGAGCTTTCATGCATATGTGTGTGTGTAGCCAAAGAATGCTTTTCCTCACCATACACTATTTTAAAATAGATTAACAGCTTAGTCTTAATTGTCAGAAACTAATTTTGAAAATAAGACTTTATTCCTTTCATTGTATTCCTTTTTAGAAGGTCAGTTAGTCAATATTAAGGGAAGTTAAAAAGAGATTATCTATAATAAATTCTTACTTTTCATTTCTCACCTATTTATATTTTTTTCAGAGCCTTTAGATAGAAAGCACAATTTTTAATTTGATTTGGTCATTGTTTTAAAGGAAAAAATAAAATGTGTGCTGTATTCACTACAGGTAGTTCTCAACTTATGACCAGTGGTTTAAAAACTGCTAACGTTTACATCAGTTTCAGAAAGGATGTTTCATGGCTCATGAAACACTTGCAGCTGTTGTGAAATGTCTTGCTATCATCCCCACTCGACCCAGTAGTCATATGTCTGCATTTTGGGCCCTTGACAAACAGCTCACATTCATGACCAATTAACAAATGCTCCACAATCGTGATTGCATTTACAGTCTTTTCTGACAGCTTCCCATAAAAGTTAGCTTGGAAGCCAGCAAGGAAGGTTGGAAGCAGAGAGAACAGAAGATTTCAGCTCCTTTTCCTGAACCACCAGATGGGATTTCCTCTCCATGCACAGAAAGAGAAATTGTTTGTACAGCTCCAGGAATGGAACTGAAATCCTTAGATTTCAGATTCATTCCTGCATCTCCATGAAAGATTTTTCCTCCTTTCATTGACGGAAATAGAATATCTTTGTGGTTGCTGCAGGTATGGATCTGAAATCTTACAGATTTCAGCTCTACCCTGCAAGTTCCCCAAAGATTTTGCCTCTCTCCACACAGGGAAGTGAAAATGTTTTGGGTGGACTGCAGGAACATTTGAGAGAAAAAAGGTCAGCTCTTTTGTTTCATCAACGTAATAATCCAGGAGTTTGCCTAATGACTGCAACAGTGAATGCCAGGTTTGGGGTCATTGAGTGAAGCAGTCACATGAATGTCTTGCTTAACAATGGCTTCACTCAGCAATTGTGATTCCAGTCTCAGTTGTGATCACAAGTCAAGGACTACCTGTAGTCATTTCAATTTTTCATCCTTTTGTTTCTGTAAAATTCAGACAGTTTTCTGACATTCTGAAGATATTAGACTTAATTTTTCATGGTAAACTGTAATAGCAACTCTTTAACTAGCTCAGGGCACTAGATTGAACAGAATATCCACTCCTCTCTCTGTTTTTACTGAAAGTTTTTACCTTTCAATAATCTCAAATATTACATTTTAAAGGGTATAGAAACATACAGGGGAAAAGTTCAGTTAAGCAACTCCAATTTACATTTTGTTTACTCTTTCTGTTTTCTTTTAGCAGTGCCTTTGAATCTGAACAAAATTACTTCATGTTGATATGCCAAGAGAGCTTTGGCATGTCAAAATGTTTTATGACAGCTTGAATAAAGTACCATCAAAGACCCATTTGAAATTCACAAGGTTACCTCCAATTCAGACCTTTACTATAAGTGCAAGGAGAAGCTTCATTCTCCATCTGCTTGCCTGAAAGCATAATATATAGATGATTAACCTGTTGTTTTCAGACTGTTCCTTTTTCCTTTGGAACATAAATAGGAATTACTATCAGCTCCAGAAACTGAGCCATTATTGTTAGAACTAATTGTATTATTGTTTTCACTTAGTTAAAAATGCTATGCAGAAAAATTAATATTTGCAGAATATTTGAAATATACTTTAGAAATAGTTTGATCTAGAGATAACATCTATATTACTAGCATTGCATTTCCATGCATGAAATGCATGGAATAATATTACTAGTAATATAGTAGTAATATATTACTACTATATTACTAGCATTGCATTTCCACATATATGAAACAAGTGTGCCAATTGACATCTGTAATAACTCAGATTGCAAATTGTTATTCTTGTACCAGGGAATCTCACTATACAAATGGTTCTGTTGCTGAGAACATATATGTAGATCTGTTGGGCCTGATCATTTCATTTATAGCATTTTGAAAAGTGTTGAAACCAATGTCTGAACATTTTTTCTTAGGAGTCTTCAGTTTTATTGCCATTTTCTCGTTATTTTTTTTAACCAAAGCAGAACATTTTTTTCTCATTCCTTGTGTTTTTCTCCACCTTCTTGAAAAAGTAGTCTTTCAACAAAAGATGTTTTCTGAAAAACAGAGTTAATTTCCCTTTCAGACAGATTGACTATGCACTTTTGAGGGTTACAAATTAAGAAACTTTTGATAATGCTGATAAGCCTTTTTATATTCACCATTGAGGGGCAGGTTTAGACCAATTGTCAGAACAAAGGCCAAATTCTTAATATGACACTTTTTTGAACTCAGGAATACATACACATATTCCAGAATGCATACATACAGACTGATATGGTATAACTTTTAAAAATAATAAAATGTGATTAGCATTGTTTAGACTATAGCATCATTGAAAAGTAGAAATTACAGGTAATCCTCAACTTATGATTGTACAAGAGCCTGGAATTAAAGTCATTGTGATTGTAAGCCAAGGTATCATGTGACCTGATTTTTCAACATTTTTGTAGCAGTCATTAAGCGAATGCCTTGGTTGTTAAATCGGTTTTCCCCAATGAGCATTTTTTTGCCAGAAACTGGAAGCAAACACCAGAAATCAACAAAAAAAGTCAATAAATCATGGCCATGTGATCATGGCATGTTGCAAATGGACGTTAGGATGAGCAGTTGACAAGTATCCCAAATAAGATAATGTGACCAAGGGTGTGGGAGGAACAGCTGGATAACTTCAAAAATGGGACGTAAGTACCTCTGTAGAGGTCCGCCATTCATTTTGACAATCATTAAGTGACCCATCATAAGTCAAGGATTAATTATAATGCTTGTTAGGACCAAATATAATTTGTGTTTCCAGTTCCTAATTCTGATGAAATATAAGTGCAGTTTGAATGATGCATGACATAGCTGCCTATACTGGGGAGATGGGGGAAACCCTGAGGTCTTATTTATATTAGTCTGTCATTTGACCACCCTGTAAATCTGTTTGTTGGCCATAAACATAAGCAAATCTGAGTGTTTCTGGAAAAATACTTGATTACTTTATATACCAAATGTTTTCTGATCCAATCACCCTACTTTTTTCTTGTGTGCTTGTGAGAGATACAGATAGGGAAAAGCATTTATAAAATGTATTTATACCACATATATATTGTGTATATATTCTAATAATATATTAAAATAGAAAATCTGATAAGAAAGAAAAATCAAAATGTCTTTACAATATTTTATTGTTTCAGCTAGGATTTCCTCATGTGAAAGCACACATGGTTTAGGAAAAGCCTTCCCAGTTCTAGGAAATATTTTACATAATTAAATCTCGGGGTTGGATGCAACATAAATGGTTTGCTTCATCAAAGTCATGCTTTCTTACATCATTACAGTTAAATTTCCAGGCACCAAAACCTACATTGACCCTGAAACCTACGAGGATCCCAATAGAGCAGTTCATCAATTCGCCAAGGAGTTAGATGCTTCCTGTATTAAAATAGAGCGTGTGATTGGTTCAGGTAAGGTGACTAACTTCGTATATGATTCTTGTGTCCAGGCAAATCAAAACTCATATTTCATGATGACAAGCAAATAATTATACTTACTTATGCAGCTTTTGCTGATATCAGAGTAATTAGAGGCAACTGATTGTTCATATTTGTAAACCAAATATGTAAGCAGTCCAGTGGTCTCAACTTTTTCAAAAAAAATTAGGAGAAATAAATACTATTGCATATTAAAAATGCAAATAATTTGTTTTGGCTTACACATTATTAAAAGAAGGAATTACACTTGAATTCAAATGTAGATTTCTTATACATTTCACCAAATACTTTTATTAAATTACAAATGGAATCTTATGTGCATGTAAAAGATATTTCCATGAAGTTAGATCATATTTGTCCAACCAGGAATTGGTTTATAAAGACTGCTTTTCTTCAGGGATTATTTTTGGTGCCATTCTTAACACATTTCATTGCTACAAGAAGTTCTTGTCTTGGCTCTTGTGAGTGATGGTAATTGTGCTGTCATTACATTGCTTTCCTTCCTTTTTCCACATACTTAGACAATGATGTTCCGTGTTCTGGAAACCTGTTTCCATTTGTTTGCATTAATAAGAGATGTGACACTTTCATTACACTAGTTCATGTAGTGAAATTAAGTATCCATGGGCAAGAAAGATGTCAAATATCTAAGACCCCTGGAGGAAACATTCCTTGATTTCCTGTTGTTTTATGATATATCTTTAAAAACCTTTTTTAAAAGATCACCTTTGCAGGAGTATGGCAAACATAATTTTAAAAGGAGGAAATGATTTGTATTTTAAATATATATATATATGAAAGACAAATCAATCATATGAATATTTACATAGAAGTAATTTCCAGTCACTTCAGTTATTTATATTTTTTCTATTTATTCCTAAATCAATGATTGTAGGAATGCAGTCACAGGAATTGTGTGGCCTTCAATTAAAATTATGTTCCAGGGTATACTCTGAATCAAAATCTCTTTTAATGTATGATTTTTTTTCAATTGAACTTCACAAAACCTCCCCAAATAGCATTTGAATAAAAATTTATACTCTGTGCTACCACTATATTTACAAATACTTAGCCATAAGCTCAGTATTTCATTCCACAAAACAGGTAATTGACCATGGAAATTGGATCCTCTTAACAAACTGTTGTTTAAGAAGGTTTTCCATTGAATGACTACTGCTGGAAAAACTAGGTTTTTCCACCATTGGCAGATACACAGGACAGCTTTTCAGAATCTTCAAATGCACATATACTATAGAGAGTTACAGAGATGACTTTGGAGACACTAGACAGAGACTACAGTTGAATAAACATGTGTTAAGCCCAGGAAACAGAAAGCTTAAGAAAGAAGCTCCTAGTGACTCTTTCTAATTGGCTGGAATAAAGAATGGAGGGAGGAAGTAAAGGAGGGAAAACTCCACCAAGCGTTCAAGATTATGTTACTATAACCTACTTATATCTGTAATGTAGAGTTACAGTCAGATTTGGGGAATCTGGTCCTGACCTGGCCTACCTCAAAGGATTGACACATAAAAATATTTCCATTTTGTCCAGGATTGCAAATTGAAAAGTGCCAGGCACTGTAGCATAAGTATTTAAAGTGAGCTTCTTTATAGCCTAGCTCAAGAGTCATATTTACCAAATAATTTTGGTAAATTTTTATTCTCTCCCTTTTAAATTGAAATTCAGCCTTGTTTAATACTTTTAATATGTTTTTAGTGTTTATGTGGTTTGTGTTTTTATATGACTGTAAGCCGCCCTGGGTCCTTCGGGAGAAGGGCGGGATATAAATAAAATTATTATTATTATTATTATTATTAATCGCCTTTCAGTATTTTCCCGCTCATTCAGCGGACCTTAGTGGAACCTTCTGGTCTCAGTATGTTGGTGGCTACAGTTATGCACTCAAAGTCCACAGGTTGTCCTTGACTTATGAACACAACTGAGCCCAAAATTTCCATTGCTATTCCAGACGGTTGCTAAATGACATGCTCCATTTTATGACCCTTTAGTCATGGTTGTTAAGTGAATCAAACAGCCATTAAGCAAATCTGGCCTAAGAAGGCTTATTGACCTTGCTTGTCAGAAGCTCCCTAAGAAGATTGCACCGGACAATCCCAGGACCCCGAGACACAGCAAACATGGTACACAAATACATGCCAGTTGCCAAGCACCCAAAGTTTAATCATGTGACCGTGGGGGATACTGAAACAGTCATAAGCATGAAAACTGGTAACGTCCGTTTTTTCAGTGCCATTATAACTTTCAACAGTCATTAAACAACTTATTGTAAGCTGAGGACTATCTGTATTTGGCTTTGCTGTCATTCTGTAGTTTTCTCTCTAAAGAGCCGAAGAAAGCAAGGCTACGATGCAGTCTCTCCGAATTGTGCAAATACGTTAAGACTGGTTTAATTGGAAGTACAATTTCCAGTATCTGAATGCAGGTAACACAGATTGTCATCTAGAAAACAGGCTGTCTTTTTAAAGGGCGACAACAGCACTAAAGCGGCAAAAGAATGAGAGCTCCTACACCCTCCTATGCTTTATTTCACTCATCCATTTGTATCTAAAATGAATTGGCGGAGAGAGGGGAGTTTCTACTAAAGAAAGTACATAAAGGAGAAGAGTGAGGATATTTCCAAAATGATCAGTCTTTCTATCACTCAAATTCTTCAGAATGTAGTTTAAAATGCCCTGAAACTGATCTGAACGTTTGATTATTTTCTGATCTACAGTATTTCTTCATCAAAATGCCAAGAGTACAAGCACGTTTTCTGCCTGTTCTGTTTGTAAGTCAACAAACCAGCCAATCAAGCCTTATCAGGACAAAACGGATCTACTGAATGTCTATGAATCAGTGTTGGCTTGCCAGCTTGCAATTATGCCCTTCATCCTACTTTCCTAAAGTCTCCATGCCTAAATACATACAGTATCTTTGCCTTCTTCACACACACACACACACGCACACACACACGCACGCACGCACGCACGCACACGCACGCATGCACACAAAGAAATAACTAATATTTCCCATATTATTCTGCTACTCATACCAGTAAATCACATTATTTTCAAACTCCATAACACCAACAGCAAAGGAGTCCATATCTAAACATTGTGATGCCAGGGTGGCATGTACAGTGCTTTGGTGCTTGTGTCATGATGTCGCATACAGGTATTGAACAGGCGGTATTTGCATTGCACTATTGCAATGCATGTTTCTTCACTTGACCTGTGTCCATAAGTGCCCACGAATATCAGGTAACTTTACCTGCAGTGTTTCACTTGGGCTCATTCATTAGACATGCCAACAGACAGCCAAGGATTCTCTCCAACGGAGTGCACAGACTGATTCTGCAAGCACAAAGCAATGGCATGTTGCCGTTTCTGACCTGGCGCATAGCTGCTTTGAAACGGGATTCCTCATCCATTGATCTACCTCTACAATAGTGTAGGGCGATGCTGAAATTACTTGCAGTTGTAAGACCTTGGTTATCTTGTCACAGATGAGCATCTGGAGATTAGAAAACCTCTATAACCCATTGTCTCTCCCGTCTTTTTCTGTCTTGCTGTACAACTGATAAGCACCTTTCCCTGTAACCTCTAATCTGACTCTGGAAGGGAGGGAATTTATCTTTTAAAAATGTCTTGAAAGAGCACAACAAAGAACATCGGGAGGGAGAGGTTTCTTTTAGAACTTCATTCTCTTTTTGGCCCCTCTTTCTCTCATATATCTAATTTAGCACCTTATGCTGCAGAAGTGTGAAGTGGATCTGCTGACTTTAAATGACTAAATTATATGCTTCTATAGGTAGCTTTTGACTTCTTCAGAACTGAGAAGTGGTTAATGTTTCTCCTAGGGACCATTTCCTCCAGTATAAATTGCTCTTTAGAACCTACTAAATGCATTTTAGATGCTTATGTTTTACTTTCTGTACTTTTAGATTTCTTCACACTAGTGGCTTCACTCCTTGGAGATACCAAAATTTTGGTTAAGACGTTTGATTGCCATATCAATGTTCTCAGCTTCTTCTCTGATGCAGCAATTAACACCACATTTTAGTATAGGCAGCAATCTATTCTTGGACACTTCTATCTGCATTGGTTAGGCTTCTTAACCAATTGCTTTGATTCTTTTTCCTAATTAAATTGCAGCAAAAAAAAATTGGTGTGGGAGACGACTTCCGGTTCTGGAGGCAACAGGTCGTGGGAAAGCTAGCTCTGCTTCCCACGCCTGAAACCTGCTCC
>JANHFO010006197.1:7654-27697 GCA_032468095.1 Pareas carinatus | reverse complement strand
TTTTATATGCCTGTAAGCCGCCCTGGGTCCTTCGGGAGAAGGGCGGGATATAAATAAAATTATTATTATTATTATTATTATAATATTAAGAGGGAAATGCTCCAGATAGCCTAGATCAGAGGTTTTCAAACTGGGGCCCTGTGCATCCTTTGAGGTCCATGGCACGTTGCCAGGGCATCCGCAGACAGGTTAAGAAAAATTTGAAAAAAGTAGTATACATGAATTGTCGATTAGTAGTTAGTTGAATTTGTGGGTCCACCATGTAGCATCGACATGTTTTGGGGTCTCCAGCTTGAAAAGTTTGAAAACCTCTCCCCTAGATTGATAATCAAGAATCACTCATAAAATGTAAAGGGAGAGAACTTCTCTATGACAAGTGGCACTGAAATTTCTGCACTTTCCTCTGTTATTCTAGTGCAATTGTCCATGGAATAAAAGCTCTTAGTCTTTTGGTGGTTGATGTGCATGTTTGATTTTGATGACTGCACTATAATTTTCTGCTGACAAGTTTACGGTAGACAGCAATGCCTATGTATAATAGGTAATCTCTAGTGTAGTGCTTTTCAACCTTTTCACAGATTGTACCACTATAGGACATGACAATATTCAAGTACCATCAGTGGCTTAGCAAGGTGTCAAAAATTTGATGACCCCCCCCCAAAGGAAAATAATGATAAAGTACACTCATTACCACACTTTTAATAGGAAATTTGTGCTTCTTCTCTTCTATCCTCTTCTCTCCTTCAGGCTTGCCCCACAGAAACCTCTCTTTTTCTCCCTCTCTCTTCCTCCATTCTCTTCTCTTTCCCTGTTGTCTTTTTTCTCTCTCTTGCCAAAGCCTCCACATTTTCTATTCTCTCTTCTCTCCCCCCTCCTCCTTTTCTCTTCTGAGCACACCACTTCCTGGATCTCAAGGAGAGCCTCCAGCATCCATCACTGCCCCAGTCTCACTCCCCCACACAGTCACTCACTCCCCAGCTAGCCATTGAACACAGTGCTGATCAGCTGGAGCCTCACATACCGATCCTGGACCCTCAGCAGAGCACCGGCAACACCGCAGCTCCAGCTGACTCTCTCCCAGGCCTGTGAGATGCTGCTGTCACTTCAGCTCATTTCCCTGCTACATTTGTCTAGGACAATGATACATACCCCCAGTGCTATGTGTACTACCGATTGAAAGGCACTGTTCTAGTGTTCTGCTGCTTCTGTTTATAGCATACAGCTTTTGTAATTTCGAGCTTTCTGAAGACTAAGCTGAACTATTGAACATCGAGAGCCTGATCTTGCAAGCACTAAATATTTTTGTATGCCTTTTTTGGGTGGGCTTTTCTAATTAAGGATGATGTTTGAAAATTATTTGCTTATTTGAATTTAATAAAAGACTGAAATTAAATCCTATCAAGACCATGAGACTGCTGATTTTCCCTTAGCCTCCATGCTAAATATAGATGGAGTTGCAGTCTCCCTGATGAAGCAGGTGTATAATTTGGGCATCCTCTTGAACCATAGGGAACCTGCTGGAACAATATATGGAGGCCAAGCTTTGACTAGTATACAGGTTTGAATCCTTTTTAGAATGGGAAGCCTTGCTGACAGATATTCCAAACTACTTTGAACTGCTACATACTGTTTAGTTGAGATTGCCTTGAAGACTATTCAGAAACTTTGCCAAGCTGTTACAAAAATTCTGCACCAATACTATCAATGTTGCCATGGTTGACATATTGTTTCCTAATAAATTCAAGGTGCTGATTATCAAGCTTTATGGTTCAGACTACCTATTTCCTCCAGAAAGAATCTATTTGATTTATCCATTAAGAATGTCCTGGGTTCTTCCTAACTGACAGATAAAATATACTCTCTTTTAAGAACAAGCCAGCCTTATGTGCCAGAAAGGAGACACCTAACCACTGACAGCCAATAGAAGAAAAGAAGGAAGTTCCCTTTGGGGGAGCAAGTTAGGGGTGGGTCTCATGATAGTTGGCTGGAGTCTGGGATAAAGGGGACCTACTTCAGGCAAGGTTAGATACCTATAGTAGTTTGATTTTAGAATTATATTAAGGTTATTGGTATGTAAAATATGTGTGTGTGATAATCTCTTATCTTGCAGCAGAGAAACAAAGACTTAGGTCTTTGTTTTAAATTTATGTGGCTGCCCATGAATGTGATTCTGCGTGTGCAGAGTAAGAACAACAAAAAATTACATCTTAAAATAACCATAAAAACATGCATCTAACACAGAAGTGTATTTAATATATATACATGCATAATAAAGCCATCTTGTGATCTCCCTGCACCTAAGGGATCCCAAGCCTGCTGAAAAAACCTATGTCTTTATGAGATCTCAGGAAGGTAAATAGTATTGAGGCTAACCTCTCCTTGAGGATGGGGGATGATTTTCAAAAAGCTAGAGGCCATGACAGAAAAGACTCACCTCCTGAATCTCATCAGATGGAACTCCTTGCAGACTGTTGCACTCTATTCCTGTCCAACCTGATGAGGTAGTCCCTCAAAAACCTTGACCCCATTAATTGTAGGACTATAAATGTCAAAAGCACCACTTTGAATTAGATTTAAAGCAAATTGGCAACCAATACAACTAGTGGAGCAGAAGTGTAATGTGTGCCATCCTAAGAGTATCTATAATTGCTGTGCTACTGTATTCTGTATCAATTGAAACTTATGAATACTCATCAAGGGCAGCCATGGGTAAAGAGCATTACAATAGTCCTGTTAAGGTTCCCGTATTCTTCTCCCTCAAAGTAATTGAGACCGTAAACCATGGTAACAATTCATTGATTTATTAGAGAGGTAACATCAGACTAACAAAGACTCCGGAAGACCACTCTGTTGTGGGAAAGACAAAAGCAGTTTTTAAAAGTTATTTTTCTCAGTCACTCCCCCTTCTCCTGGAGGCAACATCTCATAACCAGAACAATCCAGCGCAATGTCATGGAGACTGGAATGTGATAGATAACACACCTGCCGATAAACTCAAAAACAATAATTTTCTCACAGTTCTCGGCTCTTCCACCCTCCCCACACTGTACGGCAAATTCAGTTAAAGGTACAGACAGCAATTCTGCAAGTAGGCCCAGGAGGAATTTGACAAGTCTATTCAGCACATGACCAGCACATGAGTAACTAAGCAAAGCCTCTCAATTCAGTAATAGATGCAACAGGTGTACAAATTGAAGATGTGTAAAGGCCATCCTAGCTACAAGCATGAGTTGTGGGTCCAGAAGGAATTCTAAGTTGCATACCAGATCTACTTGGGGCAAATCCACCTGTTCAGTACCAAAGGTGGTAAGGTTCTAAATCCAGAAATTCTTTTCAGCTTAATCCTATTGTTCTCCAGCTAGACCCCCAGAGCCTCTAGGCATCAACATTTAACAGCATCATTTAGTGTCCAAGGTAGATATGTACAGTTAAATATCATTAGCATACTAATGATCCTCATTTCATGGTGGTGGATGATCTCACCCAACAGCTTCATATAGATGTTTAACAGGAGTGGAGAGGGTACCAAGCCCTGCAGAACCTTGCATAGTAAGGCTAAAAGATGGGATCTCTCACTCCCAATCAACACAAACTGGTATTGACTCTGCAGAAATGAAAAGAATGAACACAAAACAATATCTCCCACTCGCATTTCATGGAACCAGTCCAGAAGAATACTATGATCAATAGTACTGAAGACTACTGAGAGGTCAAATAGAGCAAGGATAGATGCTACTAACCAGTGCCATCTTCATTACACATCCAGGCTTGAATTCTGATTGGAAGGGATCCAGATAATCTAGTTCATCAAAGGTTCATTGAAACTGCTACACAAACATAGTCTCAGTAATCTTTCCTGAAAAAGGAAAGTTGAATATTGTCCAGTATGATGGTATAAAGCAATGGCTTCGTGAGACAAGGTGAACCAACACCTCCTTAAGAGATGGAGGAAAGTTCCCTTTCTCAGGGAAAAGTTCATCATTGCAAAAACCCATTTACACAATACACACATCACCATCTCCGCAGTCTTGCTTAGCCAAGAAGGGCAACCTAAGGAGCACCTTGGCCAAAGTTATAGTCATGGCCATTTTCATATATGTCCATTTCTTCAGGCACAACAAGTTCAATCCATTCTTGGATTAACAGGGCAAGACTGTGCCCCAGGAATCTCAGCAGGTCCTGCACCAAAGTTTCCAACTAAGGGGAAACAAAATTTGATTGAAATCTTAAATGGTTTAAGAGAGGATTTTAAGATTAATATTTTTAAAGCTTGGAGGGTTTTTCTTAATTTCTGATTTTCTATTGTAATTGTTCCTTTATAGCTTTTTGCTTGCTGTCCAGAATCTCTGGAGCAGCAGAGTGAGTGACTGAAGGGATGCTTAAAACACTTCAGTTTTTTAAGGTGCTGAAGTTTGCTTGGATTAGCTTTTGTCTTCTTACTGATTTGATTTTCATTTTCCAATATATCGGAACATTGTGCTTTGTCTCTTATCTGCGTGAACCAAAATGGTTCTGTTGCAAGTAAATGTTTTCTTCAATTCAGGAGAGTTCGGTGAAGTATGCAGCGGTCGTCTAAAGCTTCCGGGCAAAAGAGATGTTGCAGTGGCCATTAAAACCTTAAAAGTGGGCTATACTGAGAAACAAAGAAGGGATTTTCTTTGTGAGGCAAGCATCATGGGGCAGTTTGATCACCCCAATGTTGTTCATTTGGAAGGAGTTGTTACCAGAGGTAAATTGCAATCCGTTCTGATTTTTGAACAGCTTTCCAAATTGTACTTCATTGTTACAAAGTTTCCATAGTACATGGTTCAAATCAGATCATTGTACTATATAAAGTAATGGACTTTTTTTCCTCTTTTGATGCATGACTAACTAAAGCAATATCAAATGTGTCCTATAGCTTGAAAAAGAACCTTAAGATTTTTTCATGAAAAGATGGCAACACTTTGTAGCATTTTTTTTCTCTAGTCACATTTAACATTAAATAAAATTCTCAACGTCTTTTCTTATTAAATGAAGTGTCATTTTTCTTGAGTTCAGTTCACACCGCAGGACACAGAAGAACATACTGACATTTTGATTTGTATGGTTTAATTTTTTGAGTCATGATCATTTTCTGTACACAGACATTTAAGGACTTAGTAGATCACAGGAACTATTTTGGAAGCATTAGGAGCAGTCATGCCTCATTATTCATCTTTCAAAGAAACAACATGTTTTATCGAAATGGGGACATTCTGTTCAGATATAATTTCTTTAAACCAAATATGTCTCCCTTTTTCTTATTTCTTCCTTTTAGGAAAACCAGTAATGATTGTAATAGAATACATGGAGAATGGAGCACTGGATGCATTTCTCAGGGTGAGTGCCTGAGGGAAATATATATAGCACTTCAAAAATAAAATATATATGCTACCAATTTAACATAATAAAACATTTTCAATGTAAAATGAGAACACACTACATTTTAAGAGATCTCTGAATGGTCTTGGTAAAATCAGATTAGAAATTAGAAGACCAGACAGGATCAAACAACATTTTTGGCCATCTAAATGATCCAACATGGCACAGATACAGTGGTTTTGATTAGCTTCACAGACTAGGACCTGAAGCCATGTTGTGGGAACACAGTTATAGTTTTTCTCCATTGAAGAAAAGACAGTGTCTTTAAATTAATACAGGAATAATTCAAAAATCAAGGAAGCACTTTTTAAAAAATCCTTACATTTTATATTAGTCTTGCTTGTGACAGACAGCATATAAAACTTTTAACTCGTCCCATAAGAGCATTCATTAATGAATATGAATAAGATTAATAACAAAATATATTTCAAGGCTTTTAAAGTATGGTGTAGATTTCACTGCCCATCTTTTCAGCAATTGGTTTTCTATCAATAATCTATGCTTCTGATTTGTGTGTAGATGCGTGCAGGTGTGAATGTTCTATTTGGCTTGATTTATTGTGTCTTTTTCATGAGATCAGCTTGTTCTCATGATTAAAATATCCAATAGCATGAAATTAAATGTGAGAAAGCAATTCTGCTCAGGTGTCATTATGTGAATAAATATGTTTTATTTACAAACATGGAATTGGGGTTTATTTTAGCTGCAGTGTGGAAAATTGAAGACACACAAGGTTTTTGATAATTTGTGAAAATTCAAAAGTTTTTAATTTCGAATAAAATAATTTAAAAGGATGGAATTTTCTACCATATGTATTTTCTTCTTTATACAGATTCATATAGCTATTTTTATACTCACCTGTTTTATTACGTCTACTGCTATTATTATTATTTATTATGCGGGATTACATAAATGAATGTATTCATTTGTGTAATCCTGCATTTGTGTAATCTTTCAGAAGTTATAGGTGCTTTATCAGTGCAAGATTATAAAAAAGGCTGGACAGTCACCTGTCTGAAATGGTATAGGATCTCATGCTTGAGCAGGCGATTAAACTAGAAGACCTCCAAGCTCCCTCTCAGCTCTATTTTGATTGAAAGCATGCATGTATAATCTTTAATATAAGTTTGTATTTTCTTCAAATACTAAAAGCCATAATGTATAGCTTCAAACATGTGTATGCTAAAGCAGAGGTCCCTGGTATTGGTCTGTGGCCTGGGTAACCTAGCTGGAGGTGAGTGGCGATCAACAAAGCAAAAACAACACCTAATCTTTCACAAAACCAGAACTGATGCCAAAAAGGTTGGGGACCACTGTGCTATAGAATTATTCATTTCTTCATTATTTTAAATAATTAATTTAATATTTAACAAACTTAAATTAATTTGAATAGTAATTAGTTAATTTAAATAAACGTGCACACTTTTCTTCAAAAACGGTGCTTTCAATGTATGAAATCTTATTTGTGAATTGTAGTAGGTCTACATTTTTAAAGCATGTGAACAGCCCTACCATGGATGAATGCATTCATGGTTGAACACACACACACACACACACACACGCATGGATTTGCACACAAATTTTCCAGAAATAAAAACACACATTTCACTCCTGAAAACACCCAACTTTGTATTTCAAGATCACTTATATTCAAAGATCAGTTCTCAAGCCAAAGAAAGTTATGCATTCCCCTCCGAATGCCATCCTGAATTTAGATTCTGAAACGTAGAGATATTGAACATGTTTGCTTTCTTTCCTCTCAAGTACTTTAAGCAGCACCTCTGTTTCTGTCTTCATTTCAGAAACACGATGGACAGTTTACAGTAATTCAGCTGGTTGGGATGTTGAGAGGAATTGCTGCTGGAATGAGATACTTGGCAGATATGGGATACGTACACAGGGACTTAGCAGCACGCAATATTCTGGTCAATAGCAATCTTGTTTGCAAAGTGTCGGACTTTGGTCTATCCAGAGTTATAGAAGATGATCCTGAAGCTGTCTACACCACAACTGTGAGTTCTACATTTAAAAGAAAAAAATCCATTCCAATATACTCTAATTTTCATAAGTAAGACATTAGGTTGGGTTTGTTTTGGAAGAGAATGTACCAGATATTTATTAGGAAGAGAGATTGTGCTTTGTTGGATTTTGTAAACTTTCTTATTTAATAAATACTCATATAAAAACTGCATACTCCAGCATCATCGCTTATGTTATAAGTAAAACATAAGTGGAGTCACAAAAAATCCCCAGATGTGATTTATTCCAGTGTTTTTTTCTGCTTTCCCTTCCCCTTTCTGATTGTTTTTTATTTCTTGAGAGCTGTTTATTCCTTCAGACATTTTGCCCCCTGGAAAATGTTTGTATCATCTAAGCGTCAATGGCTTTCTAACAGAAACATTTCTTATTTCCCAAATATTAGTTCCATTGAGGGGAACTTCGTTTAACTATCCTTGACCATTATCCTAGACTTGAACTATGAACAAGTCATCTTCCCAGCAAAAGAATTGATTGAAAAACTTATAGTATCACAACACTACAACTTCCAATTATGATGATGTGACATATCTCTACACAAATCTCTCACAATTGTTTAAAATAACTTTTTTCTTTAAAAAAATCTAAATTGCTTTAATACTTTTGAGAACTCTTGTAATAAGGGAAGCATCACGCCATTATTTAGAGTCTTGTTTATGGAATGCATAAGTTGAAATGCTCAGAACTGAAAGTGGGAGAAGTAGCAGGGCAGGTTTCTTCATAGACCATCATAAAGGTCCAAACTGGGAAAAAATGTTTGTTTTCTGCTTTGTTTTTGCTTTATATTTTGTTTTTGGAAAAACTACATTCTCTACTGCACACAATTCCAAAGTTTTTTTTTTCATTTATAAAATGAAGCAACTTTTGAGAAGCAATAACATGGAATAGATTGAAAAATGTTGATCCTCAATTGAGACTAGGAAGCTTTGCTGCTATTCTCCCTTAATCAATGGAAAATCTAAGATTTGAGTGGTGGAGTGAATATCAGCAAGGAAAAGTAAGAGGTTAGGGCCAATAGTTCCACTTCAGTGTCTACTTCTGATCTAATTAGGGGACAATAGTAATAGTGTCCAAAATATTTGAAATGCTGTGTACTACCCAACAGACATGTCTTTATATATGCACCACCAATGAGCCTTGGTGTCGCAGTGGTTAGAATGCAGTATTGCAGGCTAATTCTGCTGATTGCCAGAAGTTTGATTCTGACTGGCTCAAGGTTGACTCAGTCTTCCCTCCTTTGAGGTCAGTAAAATGAGAATCCAGATTGTTGGGGCAATATGCTGATTCTGTAGACCGCTTAGAGAGGACTGCAAAGCACTATGAAGCAGTATATAAGTCTATGTGGTACTGTTATTGCTATTGCTATATGCAGTGAGCTTGTTTCAGAAACTTTCTTCTCCCACAGGGTGGCAAAATTCCAGTAAGATGGACAGGTCCAGAAGCCATACAGTACCGGAAATTTACATCAGCAAGTGATGTATGGAGTTATGGAATAGTCATGTGGGAGGTGATGTCTTATGGAGAGAGGCCTTACTGGGACATGTCAAATCAAGATGTAAGTTTCCAAAATATAATTATGCTGCTTATAATTTGCTAGAATTGGTGAAGTCAAGCTTACAAGCAAAATGACCAGAATATTTTACTCCCAGGAGCACATGAGGTTTTAAAGTAATCTTCACATATATTTTATAAATAACTTAATTTATGTTGCTTTTATTTTTCCTATTCTTAAAGTTAGCCTGATGCAAACTAACTGATCATTCAACCAACATAATACTATAATTACAATACCTAGGTATTTTGTTTTTGATTACTTAGTTACTACCTACGGTACATTATCATAAAGTAGTTTAAAAATAGTGACAGACAGAATTAGAAAATAAAAGGCGTATCAAGGTTGTTCAATAGATAAATGCTTTGGTATGTTTTATTTCCTCTGTTAGAAACACCTGGATGTTAAATGAAACTTTTTTTGTGTGTCATTAGAATATTCTATATAACCCAAGGTTGCTATATTCTATTCTATGTCCAATTGAAATGTTTATGAAATAGTGTTTTTAAATACAGGTTTATGAACATTCATTTTCCGCAGAGGATATCTTTTTTTTTTGTTTCCACCTATACTTATATCTCAATATTTATGAGCCAATAATTATATTACAAAATTTGAAGAACTATGAAATAACAAAAACAAATTAATTTGATGAAGATAGTAATCTAGAAGTTAATTATTAGGTTACATCGACACAGACCAACTTCTAAGTGTATTTCCATAGTTTTCAGTTGTGAGAACGTTTCTTAAAGTCATACACAGAAATATTTTTTATAGTTCTAAGAGCACTTTGGGTCACAACATAGAGAAACAGTCTAATTCAGTAAATAATACTGAAAATAAGTAAATGAAATAATAGAGCTATCTAAAATTTACAAAAGAAGAAAGAAGAAATGAATAATGTTTCATCCCATGCATTTACTTTGTGTTCTATAATTTATTGTAGCTGTCTTCCATTATCTTCAAACAAAGTAATATAATCCTCTTATAAATGGAAGGAAAAAATATTTTAACATGAAATAAGATAACCTAGTATACACCTTCTTACTATCTTTAGTCATAGGGTTGAACCTGTCATTTATTTTTTCTTTACAAAATAAGAAAATGAAAATGCAGCCAACTCCACACCCTAAATCTTAGCCTCAGGCTTGTTTATACAGGTGTAGATTAGAAATTGTTTTTATAGGAACCAATATATGTCTTATAAAAGCATTTGTTGGTCCTTTTCTATGGATATGAACCCCTTGTGACTAATGTTTTGGAAGATGCTTACTCCTTACACAAAATAGACTTGCATGCAGGTAAAAAATAGATCTTGATCCTATCAAAACTTTAAGCATAATAGTGCCTGACTTACAGTCAAAATCAGGATAACTTCTAAACTACAAAATAGTTTGGCCTTCTTTACAAATGAACGCGTAGATATTTCATTTGTTATTTGTTTACTGATTGCTATGAGATTAGCCCTTCATGCTTCTTTACTGTGCTCTTCTGAAATACTTTATACTAAGGGCATTCTTATCTCTTATCAGCAGATGGTTTATCCATGATGGATTTGTAGAAAGTTAACTTTTGTATGCATAATTTTATGTTTTTTTTTAAAAATCTTATATAGACATTTAGTTCCATCAATGGAATAGGTTGAATATAGTAACATTACTGTTAAAAAGTATACTTTGAAATATCTACCAAAGGATAATGTAAAAGAAATATATCAAAAGCATTTCCATTCTGATTTGAGCAGTTGGGTATTATAAATGCCAATTGGCAAGAGAGAGGATAAATAGTTTAAAAACAGAAAAAACAGAAAAATAGGTAGTATGACCAAGCAGGTAAGAAAATTCATGCTTTCTTACTTTATTTAATCCAGTCATATACAAATCTTGAGTCAGAAAATAAAATTAGTTTGCAGTTTGTTTAGCAGTTTTCATACTCTGTATTGAATTGTATTGTATTTCATTTCATTTATAATTTTTGAAGCATATATTAATCTGTAAAATATAAAATCAGGAATTTAATATATAGATTCCTATAGCCAGGATTGCTATCACAATATTCTCAGTTAATATCCATCAAGAGTTGTAAAACCTCTAATTCAAAGAATTTGAAAACCACTACACTACCTGCCCCTTACAAAGATAGGTAGTGACTGCAGTGTAACTATATGAGATATGAAAAGATCTAGGCCATTTGATCAACAATCTCACAAGATGATTAGTTTAAGCACTTTTTTGTTGCTCTCACTTTATTCACATGTAGGATCTCATGACAGATGATCTGATATATGTTACTTGGAGCTTTTTAGAGAAAACATGAAATATAAAGGAAGCCGCCCTTTATTTAACAAATAAATAAATAAATAAATTATGAATAAGTAACAGAAAGAAATTTAAGAAATAATAAATGTACATAAAATATTTGAAAAACTCTATTTATATAAGAAACCATTCCCCTTTTTTATTTTATTCATTGGATCACAACCCATCATGAAACTCACTAATTAAATCCTGTTTTTCTATGTAGAGAAATAAGCAGATAAAAAAAATAAGTGAAATTTCCTGTCTCCAGATCAACAAAACATTAGAAAATTTTATATTCTACAAAAATATGTATCTTAAAGTAGCTTAATTATATATTTATAAAGTAAATAATCAGTTCGTTCCTGAGCAATGAACTATGACATTATGTGGTATTACTGTTGATTGGCAGTATGAGATCAAGAGTTGACAAGCAGGAACAAGCGATTAAATGTACAAGTATAAAAAGGAAAAGTTTATATAATGATATCATATAGTTTTCATCATTTCAGCATCATTGTGGCTAGGTATGGACATCTGTGTATGTGATAATATGAAGAGAAATTAAGTTAATTGTTTAATCAATTAATTAAAATTTGTTTCACTGGAGCAAATGTGAGTCACTATGACTCATAGCTACAGCTGAATGTAGATTGTAATGTAGAGCTTCTGAAAAGTGATCAACCTGTAAAAAATATCCAGCTTCTCTCTGAGTCCATTTATATTAAGCAAGACTGAATTTCTCCCAAGAGGATGGAAAACAGTTGCATATTCATTGCATAAATTTGCTGCTGAATAGCCTTCTTCTCCTGCCTGCTGTTTATCTATAGGCAGGAGGTCCCCCCCCCATTAGAGTGGGAGCAGAACATAATGCAGGGAAGGGAAAGAGGCTGGTTACACAGGAGAAATTTGTCAGCAAAAGTGAAGCCATTGTGGATGTAATATCTGATATGACATCGCATGTTGCATTAAAGTCAATGCTACTATTGCAATCTTACCATAATTGTATTATGTGAGAATCAAATCAGAGTTGTCAATATACAGTTTCATTTCATCTGGAAATACACTATTTGTAAATAAACATTGCTCTGCAATCACGATATGGAGAGGACATTCCGCTTCTCTGACAATTCTTAAGAGTGAGTGATAGAAATCAAAGGTTAGGGTAAGGTTGAATTTTATCATCATTACTTTTATATAAAATCTAAATGATGAGTCATTTCGGCAGAATGAAAGTTGTTAATATTTGACAGGTCTCAGTGTCAGAGATTTCATGGACTGTCAAAATATGGGCAAACAAGTCCTTGGGGCAGAGAAAAAAAAGTGTTGACATTCCCAAGACACTCAGTAGAGTTTCATTCCTTTTGACACTTTCCTTCTGTACTAGATTCAACATAAAAGATGTTTGGCAGGAAAGTAAGATAGCTGGAAGGTAAAGCTTACCCATCTTTTAAAAAAAACCTAAGGAAATTCAAAATCAATATTTTCTTTTGCTTCTTTGAGCTTGTCGTATTTGCTTGTCCTGTAAATAGCTAAATAAAGCAAATTGTTTCCCAATTATAAAGAAAAAATAGATCGAAATTTTAATAAGCATATAAATAAAATATTTCCTGCCTGATGGGGAAAAAAAGCTTCCTTTTTTTAGGGAAGCATGTTGTATTTTCTATGCTTTATCTACCCTTTTGCAGAAGAAGAACCATTTCCATATTAGTGCTTTATGCTACTTTTAAAAAATCATTAAGTTATTCAAAACGCTAAATGCAAACTCGCCAAAAAGAAAAAAATTACAAAATAAGACTAAACAAGATTACCACCAAAAAAGATGCAAATTATGTATATGTCTATTTTGTTTTGTATATACACCTTTAATACAATATATTATTGCATTTCACTCATAGAAAATCCACAACGGCTTCAGTTTAACATAAGTCACAACAATCATTGTCTGTAGTCTATATAGGATCAAATATCTTCCATTGATTCTTAATAATAAGGCTTTTCCTTAAGATATTAAATGGTATCTTTTCTAACAATTGGATTGTATTCACCAAAATCATAAGTCTCTGTTATGTGTATCTCCATAGGATTTGTGGTACAAAGAAGTCTCCTATAAATTGTAAAATAATATATCTTAAATTTGATTTATACTATTTTAAAGAGCGTCTCTAAGCCATTGTTGTCATGATGCTTCAGTAATGAAGACAGACTTTATATTAACTGGGTGAAAGTGTAAGAGCCTATAGATGAGTAGTGTGAAAAAGAGTAAGGTTTCAAAAAGTATATCAGAATATACAGTATATTAAAAAATCATTAAACAAATCCAAAAACAAGAAGTAGCCCATGTACTTTTATTATTCATATTCTGTGAAATTTGTAACAGATAAAATTAACAATTCTCTTATTTAAATTGCAACAGAAAATGGATTTCTTTTATGCATTACAGGGATTTTAAAGAAAATAAAGTATTGAGGGGGGGGGAAATTTCCCTACTGGCAGATATTTTGTTCCAATAAAGATCCTAAATATTTCTTGAGTGGTTGATTTTGAAGTATTATTAATTGACTCTAACTAAAGCTGCATTCAGTCAAACTTTGCCTTGATTTAGCAAAATAATACCAGTTTATCTGATTAATACTGCAGTTCTGTGAAAAAAGGGATTCATTTCCATTTGTTTGCTTATCTTTATCACTAAATGTTATCATAGCTTCATGTAGGCCCTAGCAGTATATGGATGGAGTCTAGTTTACAACTGCAAAGACATTTCAGTGCTTCTTTGATTTATTTCATAAAGTCATCCAAAATGTGAAGTGCCACTTAGAAAAAGAAATCATTCCATTCCCATTTAATCAATGCAGTTTTGAAATACTCATTAAACATGCAGGTCTGATTGGGGTCAACCTACACTATATAAATTTTGGATTTCATCATCATTGTTTTTTCACCAAACAGATTAAAACCCAGATACTGAATCTAGGGGAGTGATTACTTATTCAGATAGACATTTCGTATTATGTTTGTGGAATAAGTGAAACAAGCATTCAGGTTTGCTGTTAGTGTTCACTAAAAGTGTTTTATGTTTCAATAGAATCCACATGAACTTCTTATAATGTTCAGTGGAAAAGCTGTATAAACATTCAAACACAGCTGTAATAAATGAAATGTTTATTTATGCATTAGATAATTCACATTTTCACAAGTGCAAAAGATACATTCTGCCATCTTATCCTGATGATTTTCACAGTAGTTAGAAAAGAAGGCAGAGTTAAAGTATTACTTTACATGTCCAAATCTCTGTGATACAAATGTATTGCTGAGTGTATATCATGGGTTCTGAAGCAGAAACAAAGTTTAATGGTGGAAATTAGATGAAAGTGAGAAACTCTTGTTCCAGGTGAACTGTTCTACCTTGACTTCAGTTTTCATCAGGTTACTCTCTTCTTCCTATTGCAATGTCCTGATTACATTTCAATTATATAATAAGACTTCAGCTATTCTAATTGCTTAATGACATTCCCAACATTCAAAAATAGGACTGTTTTTCAGGCATCAGGAAAAAAGGACAGTATGTTTAAAATCTGTCTGCCAAGTGATAGTTAGCATAATATATATACCAAAAATCCAAATGTACTCACAGTTACTTCTGCTGCAATAAGTAAAAATAGGTCTTACAAAGTCCTGAAACAACTGTTATATGGCCCATATACTAAGTGAAACTAAAAATTCCATAGCTGACATTCTTAAAGATTTATTTCAGATCTCTCTTCTATTACAAATGCACAACTTCCGTCCAAAACAAGGATTAAAGAGTGGAATTTCAACAATGGATAGTTACTGTATTTTCAACGTATAGCTAGAATTTCTTTCTAATGGTTTAGCACTTCATGTACTTTCAGCTAAATTTCCATCTATCTAAAATTGCTAGTTGGAGAATGAGGTGTGTTATTACAACCTCTCCTAAGGTTTCCTTGTTTTAATGGAATATTGAAAAGCCAAGTCAGTGATTAAATAGTGTGTTTGTGATATGCTCTGGCATATAGATTTAGGTTACATAAATACAGCTCTTTCACCTCGGGAAATCAAATGTATATGTTTAAGCCAGCAAGATACCTTTGAATGATTACAATACCAAAATTCCACAGAGCGTTTTATTGGCCTTACTTGGAAGCATTGCATTCAATGGTGTTTGAAGGAAATTTTTCAAAGGCATGATACGATGAGCATTATTTCCCTTGCAACACAGGAAGCATGAAAACAATGACTCATAAATTGTTATATGGTAATTTCTATGAAAACATCCTCCCTCATTATTTATTGAAAGTCCTAAAGGATTATTCAGAAAGCTCAAATACATTTTATGTAAATTATCTATTGTGAGATGCATATTGCACCATAATAATAAAGTTGCAAACTTTTCTTGAAGTGCTAGTAAGGTTCAATAAATGATTAGTTTATTAGCCAAGCAATAAACAATCATGAGAATAGACCTCACATTCATTGACATTGCTAAAATGATGTGTTTGTGAACTGCCTATGTGTATTTTTTACATTTTTTTTTGATAAGTGGCCAAAATTAAATAGTATATAGCTATGGTTGTAAACTCTGTTGTTCCCACCCTGTACACTTGTAGAACAAGACACCACTAATTAATTTAATATATATAATGCAACTCCTACGGTCTTTGGATGAAGCAGATTACCTAAACCCTTTTCAGTCTGGTTTCAGGCCTGGCTACAGCATAGAAACTGCTCTGGTCACATTGATGGATGATCTCTGGCAAGCCCGAGATGAGGGTCACTCCTCCATTCTGGTGCTACTTGACCTCTCAGTGGCCTTCGATACCATTGACCATGATATCCTTCTAAAATGACTAAGAGAGCTAGGAATAGGAGGCACCGTTTTGCAATGATTCTCATCCTATCTCTCTGATCATTCACAGTCGGTGTTGACAGGGGGACAGAGATCAACCCCTAGACCCCTCTTCTGCGGAGTACCTCAGGGTTCGGTCCTCCCTTCCCTCCTATTCAATATCTACATGAAGCCGCTGGGTGAGATCATCCAACGATTCGGGGTGAGATATCAGCAATATGCTGACGATACACAGCTTTATATCTCCACCCCGCGTCAATTCAATGAAGCAGTGGACGTGATGTGCCATTGCCTGGAGGCTGTTAGAGTCTGGATGGGAATCAACAGACTCAGACTTAACTCAAACAAGACCATCCTTAGTTCTAGGGGGGGAGAAATTGTCTCCCTCAGACTGGGTTCGCAATTTGGATGTCCTACCTGACTCGCAGCTAAAATTAGACCACCATCTGACTGCTGTGACTAGGGGGACCTTTGCACATGTTCGTCTAGTGCACCAATTGCGACCCTATTTGGATTGGGTGGTACTTCGCACAGTCACTCATGCCCTTATCACTTCACGATTAGATTACTGCAAAGCGCTCTACATGAAGCTACCCTTGAAAAGTGTTCGGAGACTAGTTAGTCCAGAATGCAGCCGTGCGAGCTATTATGGGTTTACATAGATACATCCATATCACAACAATTCTCCACGAGCGGCACTGGCTCCCTATTGGTCTCCAGACTCAATTATCTTAAGATAAATAAAGAATAACTGTGTACATTAAAAGGAAGGATCTCCTGAATACCAAGGAATGTTTGCTTACCATCAGAGGTGATTAGATTGTCATGGAGATTGAGGGTTCGTAGGTTGACCAGGCGTAATAGTTCATGGTAGGGTAGCTCTTGCAATTGGTTATTCTACAGGAGGAAGATCAGCACTGTAACAGGGGTAGCAAGGCATACATACCACCATGGTGTCTTCTTTCTCTGAACACCTGCAGCTTCTGAGAACTATTATTTTACCCCACAGAGCAAAGCTCATTATCTGCCCCAATAAGTATCAGGGTAACATCACCTGCATTGAAAGATGCTGGATGTCTGTAGATATATTGCTGGGAAAAATGTGCAGATCAAGGCCACCACAATCCATTGTCTCCTCTGTTGGGCAGGTGCATTTAGCTGGGCAACCAGACACATTCTGGGCAGGGTCCCCACGGGGCTGGGATGTTGACAGCGACAGGTCATCATCCTCATCTTCATCCTCATAAATTTTATATTGAAATGTTCAAATATTTGAAATGGACATAGATAGAAATGAAATAATGGCTAAAAGATAGAAAGGCTGGCTTATTGAAATAATGAATTGGAATTACAGAGTCTTACAATATTTGTTTAAAAATAGAGTTCAAACAAAACAAAAAGAAATGTTTCCTACTTAAAAAAAAGGAGGGGTGGAGGAGGAGGAAGTGGTGGTAAAGGAAGAGAAAAGAAGAGAAAGGAAGAGAAAGGAAGATAAGGGATGGATACAACCCAGAAAGTAGAAGTTAGAGATATGAAAGAAAAAATGAGTAAGTCCTGGAGGGTGTTCGAAGAGAAAATTGTATAGAAAGGCAGAGGAAAAGAAGAGGAAGAAGGAAGGAAGAATGAGAAAGTGAGAGAAAGATGGTGAAGAGTTGAAAGTAAAAAGGGTGTTGAGAAGGCGAAGGGGAATGGAGACAAAGTAGGAAGAAAGATGGTTGAAGAGGTAAAATATATAGGAGTAGGATTAAGGGTGGGATTAAGTTTAGTGGTAAGAGGTAACAAGGAAGCCTGAGAGAAGAGGAAGGAGCGAGGGAAGAAGCACAGGAGAGAAGAAAAAGAAGGTAAAAATGGATATAACTAGACATTTTGGAATCTCCTCCCCCTTCATGAAGAGATTGGAATTCATCTTTTCTAGAAGATGTAAAAGAATTTGTATAATTTAGATTAATTCTGGATTTGTCCTCAAATTGGTTTGCTACATTTAAATTCCGCAAATATTTGTTTTTCATGTGATACAACAAACCTGGCATCCTTGATGTATTGTATTGTAGGTATGTTTGTGCTGTTGTTTATATGTTTGTTTGAAAAAAAAATCTTCTCATTTTTAGTTAGACACTTGTGCTTTTCTTTTGAAGGCAACCTGATCTTAAGTCACTCGAGTGATTTATATGCGCTTGGGAATAAAAAAAAAATTGCAACATAGCTAAAAGATAGATAAAAAGAAAAGAAAGCTAGCAAAACACCATATGAATACTCTTTTTTTACAATCTTTTTATTATTTTTCCAAAAGAAAGAGAACAAAATGAAAAAAAAAGAAAAAGTTACATATATAATCACATAGTAAAACATAAACGCATAAATGCCTAAATCTCCTCCTTTTTCTTCATCTTCTTCTTCTTCCTCCTCCTTTGTTTTCTTCTGCTTCTTCCACCATTTGTTTACATCCAGTCTTAACCATAATTACAAAACTAAACATATCAATCCCTAATATCTATTTAACACTTAATTCCATTTTAATATCAAGCTTCTTAAATTTACTCTCCTCGTTTTTTCCTTTATTTAACGTTTCTCTTAAGTAGGTATTATATCTAATTTAAATTGTATCATCTTTCATAAATTATTTTTATCACTTCTTTTTCCATTTTTCAATTAATTCCTTATCCTTCTTCCATCACTTCATTACTAGTCTATAGACTTTAATTTTTTTTTACATAAAACAAACATAGATCAATAATTTAATAACTGAAATACAGAAACATATGCTGGAGCGCAGTCTGTAAAACAAATGTTTCTTAATAACTCTAACAGTAAATTTACTTACACACCAATAGTATCATATGTAACTCTTTTTTCCCCCAATTCATTCTTATCTATTTTCATTTCATATTCCAAAAAAAGGAAAAACATGCTTAATTTATCAATTTACAAATTTTACTTTTCCCCTTATATATATATATGTTTTCATACTGTCTAATTTAAATCTAAACATATAAAATATAGCATACAACATGTAACAAATCATCTATAACATTTTATTAATACCATCCCCCATCTTCATTTCCCCCTTCATTTCATTCTTATTTTTTCATCTTATATTTAATAACACAATTCTCCATCGAATTTATCTTCGTGTCCTATAATCATAATCCTTTAACTTTCCCTTTATCATCAACCTTGCTTTCCTCATAATTCTTTAAAGAAAAATACTTGATTTTAGCCTATGCCTCTTCTAACTGATAATTCCCAATCCAATATTTTTAAAAATAGATTCTCCATTGTCTTAACATCTAATTCTATTCTTTCTTTCTTAGCCTACAGTCTATATCCTGTTTCACATCCTCCCTCCATCACTTTTTGCTTGATTCCCCCTTTTCTACTCTCATTATTTCTCTTTTTTCCCTTCCTTCTAATCTTCCTTTCAGAAACTATTTGACTCTCATCCTAGCAGTATTCATTTTTATGTTCCATTTTTTTTGAAGAAGTATTGCATTTCTCTGCCCTTTTATATTTTAACATCATTTCTTCTTTTTCTTTAGTCCCTGGTTACTGTCTTTTTTTGTCCTTTTTCTCCTTCTGCCGTTGTGTTCAAATATTTCTTTTTTCCTTTTCAAAAGTCTCTTTTTAATTTCCTCTTTCCTTCGTAAGTGGCAAAGATTCTTCCAAGATTCAGCCAACAGTTCCAGCAATCTCAAACAGTCTCCGAATTCTTCTTTCATCGTTCTCTGTGTGGTAGCCATTTTATCTGCCTTTCTCTTTCTCTTTCCAACTTCGTATCTTTAACTTTAAGTTATTAATAATCCAGAATTATCGTCCATCTATTCATGTCCTGAACTTTTATATCTTCTCTTTGTTTATAATCCACTGTGTTTCTTTATTTACGCCACTTT